>JAJOOO010030283.1:0-14367 GCA_029582685.1 Solanum piurae
TTGTTCACCATTATTCCAACCTTCCATACTTTCTTTTCTTCTTCTTCTTCACTATTCAACAATTTTTTAAGTCACTTTAAAGAAGAAAATTCACTAATATTCACATTATCTTCTTTGAACCCTCCCAACGAATTTACCCACTTGGAGAATGGATTTTTTTGAAAGCCAATATTTTCTTGATAACTCAAATAAGAAATGAAGATTGCATAAGAAAGTTAGTCCAAAAAAATATAAATTTTATGAGAAATGTTTGAATGGATCTAGAAATCAAAATGGGTCACTCAAAATTTAAGAAAGTTTACATTTGCCAAATCGACACCAATAATACAGAGTGAAATCGACGTCAATAAAATGACATGAGTATTAAATTTTACGGATTAGTAAAAGACTAATGAAATGAAAATAGTGGATAGAGGTGGGGATGAAGATGGAGGAGGAGATGTTTCAATGGAGAAAGATGTGTATAGAGGAAGACAACAAAATGAAAAAGAAAAAAAAAATTAAATTAAAAAGGGGATCCACTAATTTTATTTACCTCTTAAGAAAATTTACATATTTTAAAGATTTAATATATATAAAAACTATTTAAATAATTTGTTATATATAGGCCAATAAAAAAAGGCCATGTGTAGGGCTTTAAAAATTCAGTTTTTTTTCCCTCTGTTTTCAGTTTTTCACGCACTTTCACTCTCTCTGCCACATCATCCCTTAGGGGGTGTTTTAATCACTTCAAAGATGTCTAGGGGTATTTAAATACCCGTGTAGTTTAAGTACTAAAGTAAGTTTTCGTGCCAAGTTCAGATTTTTTTTAATGTATTTTCCCTTTATTTAAATATTTTTTAATTTTAATTTTAATACGGTTCGATAGGTTATTTTTAAAAAATCATACCATCCCAATCATAATAATTTCTCTTCGATATCGATACAGTTAAATTAATTTTTTTTATTTCCGTCTTTTTTATAGCAGAAAAGTACAACACAATATTGCCATAGCTAGAAGACCCTCGTCAAGGGTTTGCTTCACCTGAACTGGCAAATGTACCTAAGAATTTTGTACTCAAAAAGTTTTTGGTACATCTATGATAACGTATTGAACGATGCGTATTATTTTCAAAAGTAGAACATAACTTTTTTGTAATATAGGCGTCTTTTGTGATATATAGCATATTTAATGAAATTTAATTTTCGTTAAATATTTAGTAAAGTATTTAATTATATGTACCTATCAAATACTTTAGGGTTTAGGGAGGATATTGTAATGCTTTATATTGACATAATTTAATAACTTTAAGTATTTCTAGACAGCCAAAGCATCATTATTAGTGACTGATCTACTATCTGTCGGCCAGATCCATACTTCATCAGTAAATATTTAGGTACATCTATCGTTAAATGTTTAGTAACCTATGCACAATTAATTAATATAATTACATTACTAGATAAATGTAATTACACTGAATATGTTATGATATTGTCATTCAACATGTGATCGCATATATTAATATATCCCAATTCACCCAAGTATCCACAAAATAGTCACTATAAACCTCCATCAGCTTGCCAAGATCCAATTTAGGGGGCATTGAGGATCTGAACATAGTAATTTATATATAACTTTCAAATATATAATTCTATTTTTTTAAAGCAAGAGCGGAGAAATAATAAACAAGATGGGTCACCGCACATAGAAATGGGTATTGGTGTTTAACATTATCTACAAGTGTTGGGAATGTTCCAAATCTTCCTTCGACTATTATTACAAAACTTCACGTTTTTTCTCTTTCAAAACGACCTCGTTCCCTTCCTCTTTCACCATTTCCATGGCCAAATCCTCACCTTCTATGTATGTATAACAAATCTTCTTCTTTTCTTTTTTTCAAGAATGTATCTTTATGTGTTTTATCTCTTTCTTATTCATATATTTTTATACCCATTTCCAGTTTTCTCATTTTTCCCCTCTTTGTGGTTTTATTCATATTATTTTGAAGAAAATGTGGAACAATGGATTTAACTTCTTTGGATTATTTGAAATATAAAATGGAAATGTGACCAAATTCCTTTCCTTTTGTTTGGATAAAAGAGAAATTTGTGTATTTATACTATCCTTTCTTGTATAATTTGCTTTATTAATACCTAGCTGCAAAGGGACCACTCTTATTTTCAAATTTTTTGATTTGTCATTTTCCATGTCTGTAGTCTGTGTTGGTGAAACGAATCTTCCATGTGATTGAGATTGTCTTGGCTTTGGCAATTTTTAAATTAATTACTAATTATATGTACAGTTGTATATGTGTGTGTTTGTGATTTCCTTGTGGAAACAACCTATCTACCTGCCTTTGCCAGACCCCACTTGTGGAACTATACTGGGAATGATGTATGTATGTATGTGTGTGTTTGTGTCGTACTTTTAAAATGCTACACAATATTGAGTGCTTGATGATGGCGTTTCTTCAAGATCCATTTGAAGTTTGTGGAACATGAGAAAAAGGCGGTATCTTTTTTAGGTTGTAGGATAATGTTGTTTATTAGTCTAAATTTGGATAGCCTTTTTAGCTCAAGTAAATATATTTAAAGTTGTAAAGAAGGAAGTGTTCACTTGAATGTTTTGGTGTCTTTTGTTTTATGAAAAATAGATTAGCTTTTCCTTTGTCTTTAGTTGGTGGATGGCTGCAAGTGTCTTTGATGTGACGAAACACGAACAAATGTGTTGTACAATGGCTTAGCTTTTTAGTGACTTTGTATCTAATTTATGTTTTTGTTATCAGCTAAAGGAGTTGAAGAGAGGTAGACAACAAACACTTTGGGTTAGCTATGGATCATATACAGTCAAGGGAAAGTGATTTCGAGGTAGATTTAGAGAGTGGGGGAACAACTAGTGATGAAGATGGCAGTTATAACTATGATCTGACTGGTGAAATTTCTAATAAAGAGTCGTATAAAGCGGGTAGTGGGTTTCGTGGAGTTCAATCATGCAATGGATCTGTAAGGAATCAAGATGGTTCAAGTACATATAACAAGATTTTAAGTGCTGATGAGCTATCATCTGTTAGGCGTACAGAAATTTGGTCAAACAAAGTGAAGGAAGAGATGGAAAATTTGGGGGACAACAAAATGAATATCGAGAAGACAAGGAAGCCCAAGCCTCCTAAACCACCTAGACCCCCAAAGGGTCCATCACTGGATGCCTCTGATGCAAAGTTCGTCAAGGAAATATCTGAGCTTGCTATATGGAAGCGTAGAAGGACCGAAAGAATGAAGGCACTGAAGAAAATTAAAAAGGAGAGCGGATCATCTTCGAGGATGAATATACTAGCAACGGTGATCACAATTCTGTTCTTCTTGATTATTATATTTCAAGGTATGCTTCATATCCTAGGACATCTGAACTTTTAATTCGTCAGCAGTATTGAGAGCATGAACTTCTTCCTAAAATTTGTTATCATGGAGATCTTTTGAATATTCTTCTTTTTGTCTTCTAAACCAAACATGTTGTTTTATTGGTGACAACTTTAATTCGTCAGCAGTATAAGTTCATTTCTTTTGTTTTCAATTTCGCTAGTTTGAAGATATATCTTAGTTTTTCTGTAGCTACTGAAATGACTGAGGAAAATGAAGATCACAGTTTTTGCTCCAATATTTCAGTATTCACTTCTCATAGGAATAGTGAATTCAAACATATATACTGTGTGATTAAAAGCACAGTCCATTTAATTTGGAGCAACTCAATTAAGCTGCGATGATTAACATTCCTTCTGTTTTTCACTATTCTTGTTCAACATTCCTTATGAGAACTGTCAATATGAATATGAAATGGTAATGGACACCCAGAAAAAGCATGATGAGTTTCAAAAGAGATTTAACAAATAAGAAAGGAGAGATCAAAATTCCAGATAGCAGCAGTTGCCTTTATACTAAACTATATGTCCTTGCTTATTCAAAATGCTCCGAAGATCTCATTAGCTAAATGCATGAAGTCAATTTGAGTCTGTCATTATTAAGAGCCAAAACCTCTTGATTTGCAAGCTTAAGATTTCCTCTTCCTCTGGTTGAATCATATAATGTCAGAAGCTTACTGAAACTTGTTTTCTTCATTTTCCTTGATGCATGAAAATCTTAAGCTGGTTGAATTGGCTTATTTCTAGTGTTTCAATTGTAGCTGCATGTATGTTGATGCCATTAAATAAGTTGTTTCTGATTTTCCAGTTAGGCATCAAAAGGTGACGACTAAGTTGTGCTTAATGAAGCATGGCATATGATATATATTTAGAAGATGTACTATTTATAGCTTTCTTGAGCACAGTTTACAAAGTATGTACAAATGAATTAGAATTCTTTTTTAAAAATGCATGATTTGGAGCTAAACTTCCTTGAGAGTGGTCATCATCTGTTAAAAACTTGTTAAACTTCGTCTGCTTTAGCAAAACTAATATCCTTTCCTTTGTGGAAATACATGTGTGTTTATATAACAAACAACGGAAGAAAATTTCAAAACAAGGAAGATGAAATTCTAAGCACATTTGCTATCAATATGGGGAAAAAATCCATAGACACTGTCTGAGGAGTTACTACGAACTTAGCTCTACATTGATGGGGAAAATCAAAATACTGTTGCACTAGTGACTTGTCAAATGTACAATCTAGTTTACTTTTCTGTTATGGTCCCTTATATGGATTTTATTCTCAATGAAGTGAATCATGATTATGTTTTCTTATGTTACAGGTGTTTTGGGCTCTCGTGTATGACACCAGTATGTATGTCGCCTTTAAATTCAGTGGTAGGTTCACATACAACTTCTTTTTAACTTTTCTGTTCGACTGATTTATGATGTGGCATCTCAAACAGTTTTAGAGGGAGTAACTGGGGATTCCAATCCCCGTACCATCTTCTGTACAAAAATGTTGGTCGTGTTTGTATCTTGAAAATAGAAACGAGCTTCCACAAATGTCTTAAGAGATGCATGGTTTATTAGGCACTTAAAGAACTACTGAAACATGACATTACCTTCCTTTGTTTTCCTTCTTATACACACAGGAACAACCAACTGCTTTACTGCAAGTCAAGAATGCTAACCTAGGGTTACTTGTCACTTTCAACAAGAAGGAGGCACGCTTAATCATTATACTGTACATATTATGTTTCAGATTAAAGTGCCTTTACGAAAGTCTTGCTGGTAGATTTAAAGTGTAATTCACAAGTGTGCTATCTTATCCATGAACTTCCCCCGGCCCAAAAAAGACAGCAATGTGAAATGATTCGAAGGAAAACAATGATTTCAGCACAAGAGGAGCAGGTCTGATGATTTACTAATTACTGCTCACTTCTTGCACCAATGCAGATCAAGGTTTGTGGATTTAGAATTAACGGAGGAACTGACTCAAACAAGTAAAATCATTTTGAATCTTTTGGCTAATAGCGTCTGCATATTGTAAAGAAATGTAACAATTACTATGAATTTTGTTAAGGGTTCCTGATATTTGTAGGTGCTCTTAAGTAGCTAGAAAAAGATAACTCTGATTACATGCCCCTGGGGGCCAGACATGACTTTGGTGGTGTATAGGGGACATTGCAGAGCTTCACTTGCGGAACGCAACTACCGTATCTTGATTTGAGATGTGCGCCTTCCTAATGTTTTGGTTATGTTAGCCCTTCATTTATGTATAGCACTTTTCCTCTGTGATTCGATTCTGAGGTCAAACGTTGTAAAACCCAAAGCGTTTGTTTCTATAGCAGATGAAAAGATTTTCCAAAAGAAAAAAGTTTAGTCAAACGCCATTTGAGATAAATCTTCAATTTTTGCAGTACTGAAGAATATGGTTCACTTTTATTCTAAAGCTAACCTTTACATATCGAGCTTACGTATAAAAAAATGATAATATGGGACGGATGCACTAAACAATTAAAAACTCAAATAGAAGGAAAATAAAGAGGGCATTAGTTATTGATGTATTCATACAATGCACATGCCTAATTCTCACTTTACTGATCAAAAGACAGTTCCAAACAGGGGCAAAAAAACCCTGATGCAGTTGGCTACCCCCTGTGAAACATCCATCCAAGTACAAAACATGAGCATCATAGCAGAAAGTTTTTCTTCATGAGAAATACTACCAACAAAATGAATTAATTAAGCTTTCACAGGTTCAGCTCTGGGCCTCCAAAGTCCCAGCCTATATTTGTGAGTGTACTTCAGTATCAGCTTCCTCTGCAAACACCAAAAGCAAAGAGTCAAAAGAGGCTTATGAATGCAAGCAAAAACACAGCACAAAGAATTGATGCTTGTAATTCAAACAACAGCGGCATGATGAGTCGAATAAAGCATATACCACTAAGGCGTGCTACTTATCAAAATGATAGAAAAACATACAACTATGCTTCGCTATTCTCCTCATTTTAAAAAAAAATTGCATATGGAAACTAGTTCTAACTTCTATGCACTTGTCCAATCATTTTCTAGAGTTACACTTTGGTGAAGACTTTGGAACTGTTCACATCGATCCTCAAACAAAAAGATTACTGTACTAAAGACTAGAAAGTGTTATATTTGGTCACCGGGAAATAGCAGACTTGATCCGATCAGCAAAATTTTCACTTTGATTGCAGCTTATTGGGTTTTGGTCTCGGTGCAATATTGCAAAGTCTGAAAAATCTCTGGTATTATCAATCAAGAGTCCTGGTGTGGCTTTGTTGTCATAGTTGATGTTATTCCTTAAAAGACACAAACATTCATTCCAAGCTATGAATTTACCTTTCAATCTTCATATTCATGTGAGGCAATTAGACCCAAAAAGCTATTTTTTCTACACTTCTCCTCATTCCAGTTGTTGGACAGTCCAAAAGTAATCAATTGTTATTCATTCTCTATGACTGTAGACATGTTTTTTATACTGACTTGAAAGTATGAATGTTTTGGAATACCCCAAGATTGTAAAAAGTAAATAGAAAAAAACCAGCTTTTCTTCCCCCACACTATCTTACAGTATATACTACCACCTATTTTCCTAGCGCTTTCAAAAATTTAGGAATCAATTTCAGCTGTCCTCGCCAGAATCCCTAATCCATTCTGTGCATAATGATAATACTCTGAGATCCCATAGATTAACTTTGCAGATCGGAAGGTAAACTTCCAAATGTACTAAAACCTAACAAAACAGACTAATTGATCACCTCAATAGGATAACTTGCATCGGGCATCATCTTTAATCACATTACATCATTTAAAATACATGTTTAAGGCTTTAATCACACCACTAACACAACTTATGCCCTTCCCCCGTAATATCTCATACTCCGCTATGATGGACAGTCAACTACGAAATGTTTTTCAGGTAAAGTTATGAGGGACCAAACTTCTCCATGGAGATATTTTTCACTCGAGCTTAGTTACCCACTAAATCAGATCATAGATTTTAAAGCACAAGAAGAATTTTTATGCCGATTAACATTTGGATGCAATAACTTACGAACCAAAATTGAATGTGCTTACTGGGTCCTAACGTTGATCATACTTCGTAATCTTGAACGCATTCTTTTAACCTACAATCTAATCATAAAACACCTTTGATAGACACTTAAAAGTATCCATTATTTCCTAGATGAAAAGGACTTCAGTACTCTCTCTTTCTTCAGACTGGCAAACGCAAAAGAATGTAGGTCTTTTCTAGATAAAGAAAAATGTGGGCCTATTGACGTTATCAAAAGTGAAACTTTTAGGCCTAGATTCATTACACTACTCTATATATACGTGATTTCATCGCAAAGATGCTTTGAATGTGATATCTCATAAATAGAGAGATACAGTGGATATGGAGAGAACAGAAGACTGGCATTTTCACATTGGAAATCTTCTTACAGAAGATTGTCGGAAAAGGAGAGCAGGCAGTTTCCTTCTCAATATGGATCCGAGGAGCACCAAGGACAATCTCCTCTTTTATCTGAACAGCAGCAGGGGGGTCCGTCTAAACAGTGTAAAGCTTAAGGAGGAGGATAATCCACATTAAATGGTGCTTAAGATGCAAGAAAGCAGGACAGGATGACAATCAGTTACTACTTCACTGTCTTATTGCATACAGATTATGATATGTGCTGTGGAGCATACCCATAGTATGATGTCAGGCACAGAAAGAAAGGTGCTTCTAGTATGGAAATTCAGAAGATGGAATATGGGAAGTAGGTATTTTAGCGCTGATATGGATGCTATTGAAATATAGATTTTGGGGTATAGGTTTAACCACCTGACTCCCCTTTTTCTGGCATGACATAGTTATTAAAGTCTCTCGGCGTTGAGAATGGGAGATTAAAGGTATGCTTCATGAAGCGATCAAGGCATTTCGTTAGGAAAGCATTTAAAGGGGTAGGAAAGCCTGTTCCTATAGGTCACCGGGAGGCTTTTTGTCTCAGATAAATCTTTGAAGCACTTTTGTTTCTCTTGTTAGTGCTGACAACTGGATGTTTTTATTCTATATAATCGTGTCGGATTGTAAGATTTTCCATCTACTGCAATGCATATGCGATTTAAAAGCTAGACAATCCCCACTAGCTTAACAATATCAAATGCCAAAAACGAATGGAAAAATAAAAATGCTCCCAGTAGCAACTCTTTCAAAGCCTTAACCAATGATTCTTAACATTATTCATCATCACATCTACTAAGATTTTCTTACAATGGTGTAACTAGACACTACCTACAATTAACCATCGAATATGTGTTTTATCATCTTGACAGAGGAAACACCCACACAGATCTAAGCCCTTTGGTTTTGAAGAATTACTTCAAAGCTGGAAAGCAGTCACCTTTTCAGAAGAAATATTGGACAAAAATGAAACAAATTAAAAGGAAAGGGGATAAATACTGACATGTTTACAAGGGATGCCAAGTTTCTTGAGCTTAAGAGTGCGAGTAACAAGAAGCTTCGAGAAATCTCCAATCTCCGATTCAAGCTTCTCAACGTGAGTTTCTACCCCCTTCCCTACTCCATTCAAAAACTCTGGAATACCCACCTTCACTGCACCCACCATCTTTCTTATCATTCCAAAATTATGGGTTTCAAAAAAATCAATTCTTAATCAAATTTCAAAATTGAAATTGAAATTACCTATATAAGGATTGGATTTGGAAGAAAAGCTAGCGAACCCAGATGTCACAAAGTTTGAAGGTACTGAAAGTAATCTTCTGTTGGAAAATAGAATTTGCCTCCACGCCATTGTTGAGCTTCCTGTGAATTGAGAGCTTTTCCGGCTACTTCCTGACGGTTCTGAACAAAACCCTCACACAATTACGCAAAGATGAGAAAATGATCAAAATAGTCCGTAATGTATTGTGTTTGTTTTGTTTTGATCCTTTACGTATAACTTTTGATAAATATAATCCATAATGTATATAAAAAATACAACATTTGGTCCTAACTTTAGCACTTTGGCCAAGTGCACTTCCCAAAATGTTATAAAATATTTTTTTTCTGAATTACAACTTCTTCTCAAAATCAATTTTTTCCAACAAAAATAAATAACTAAATAATGGAGAAACTACTTTAAGCTTATTGATTTTTAATTTGCCTCTGATTAAAAATAAATAAAAGAACTGATGAAAATCTTAGTAATCTTATGTATCCAACATGGCATGTATGCGCTGATACAGTCTATTAAGCGTGCATATACAAACTATCGTCATTGTATCGCGACGTGAATATATGTATTGATATAACGAATTTGAGTGAACGTATACAACTATTGTGATTGTATTCATACAACAAATTTTAGTGGACACATTGAGAAATCTATTGGAATATATAAGCAATATTTATTTAGAACTTGGTAATAAAGTAATCTCTTGGTTCACGGTAGAATGAAACTTGCTTAATTAGTAACCCTTTGATTAGGGATGCGTAAAAACTGAACTAACTGACCGAAAAATCAAATCGAAAAAAGTGTTATTATTTATTGTTATTGAGTTATTCGACTAATGATTATTGTTATTGAGTTGTTGGCAGTGGCGGAGCCACCTTACAATTAGGGGGTTCATCCGAACCCCGTCGACGGAAAATTATATGATTTATACATGGTTAAAATAATTTTTTAGGTATATATAGTAGATGTCGAACCCCCTTCAGCTACTTCATGTGTCTATTTTTTCATATTTTGAACCCCCTTATTGAAAATCATAGCTCCACCACTAGTTGTTGGACTAGCGGTTTTTTAATGATTTTATAAAAAAAATTATCAGGCTATCGATGCGTTATTGATTTTTAATACTGGATTATTGGGTAATTCGATAACCCATTAAGACTAGTACTACTTTTACTTGGACATAAACATTAAATATTAATCTCAGTGTCTTACTAGTTCTATTTTTGTTCTTTAACCTTCAATTCACACTTCACATTGACTTTGAATTCATAACTTCACATTACACAAAACATCAAAACCTAAAATAAGAACTCTATTTCTCTTAATTCCTCTTTGTGTTACACATGTATAGTTCTTTTCATGTTTGTTATTATTGTTTCTATTTTATGAGCATTTGTAAAGTTACACTATCATGTTGTCGCATCAAATTTATTAGAGAAGTCATATATTTGTTTTATAAGTATTTTTTTATTGGTTAAATCGAAAATTGAACCGTTAAAAACCAAAATTGATAAATTGAGAACCGATAAAAAATTCCTTATTGATTTGATTATTGATTTAATGTATTTTAAAATCGATAAACCGAATCAATAATACATAAAACTGAAAACAGAATGCACACCCCTACCTTTGATTCCTCTTTGGCATATATAATAACATTTTTTAAAATTTGAAATCGCTGAGAACTCAAATCTCGAATTGTCATTATAAATGATAGGTAAATGCATAACAAATTCTTAGTATATACAGAGAGAAAAATGTCCAAAGATAAACATTTTGGAATTGGAAAATGAAATGAGAAAAAATTGTAAAAAGCAGATATGGTTACATTTACATTTGACCAACAAATTCACTCACTAAGACTAAACACTTCCTTATAAGTTTATATTCTTTAATCTTTATTTTTTGTTAGTTTATTATTATCATTTGATATATAAGACCTGGCTTTAACAGAATTAATCATATATTATCTATCATCTTTCCAAATAAATATTCTATCAATATTTTTCCCACCGAGTTAGTGGAAGAAAAAGATGATATGATTGAGAATATCGTCAAGCAAAATTCTGGAAATTAGGGGAATGTTTTTGCCACTAAGGAAACTTAGCTGCCTTTTTTAGGGCCTCAATTTGCACAATTACGATTATAATCTCAAGACCACTCACTAATTTTTCTAAGTTATTTTCTTTTCCCGCTATAAGTTAACTTAGTCCCCTCTCTCTATATATACACGTTAATCTTAGTAGAGTTTAATATCTCTGTTTTTTTACGAGCAAACTATAAAACTAGGGAAATCGGAGAGGTTTGAAGAAGAGAAATTATGTGAAATCAATTCACGAGTATAAAAAAGTTGTATTGTTTAGCCATAAAAAATAAAAATAAAAAGAGTAAGTTTTGCTAGTATATTAGATTAGCCAAATATGTGGTACAAATTTATTCTTATCACATAATTGAGTCCTGGACATACGGCGGCTAAATAAGTTGTGAAACAAAAATGGCCCCAAGTCAAATTTCGTCGTGCCTTGCTTGTCTGATTGTCTCTTCACTAAAAATAAATTGAGCCTAGTTAACATGCTAATAAATTTAAATATTCTTTACTAGCTTAGTCTATCTCTGTCCTTTTTGCTATTTTATGGGAACACGTCATAAAAAAGTCTTTCGATGCGCAAAATAAAATGAAGTAAGTACTATTTATGTGGCTATAAAATCTTTCCATTTCCGGTTATTATACGTAATAGTTCACCAAAATTTCTAACTACTTGCCCTCACCTTTTTCTCATTATGAAAGGAAAATAACTTTCTTGATAAAACTAATAAAGAAATGTGTCACTTTCTACGTGTATTTTGTGTAATAAATCATAATTCAACTACAAATTAACTAGACTTCTTTTTAATTATTAATTTGAAGTTTCGTTTGCCTTTTTAGCAAAGTTACACATTTGTTAAATGTGGAATTGAAAATTTTCAATGAGTAATGAAATTTGTACCTTTCAAAATAGTGTAATTTGATAGCGGGAAATGTTATAAATAACAAAAACTACACACTTATGTACAAAAGGTATTACAGAAAATAACATCTAAATAAAGGGAACACCAAAAAAAAAAAAAAAGGACCTTATAGTAAAATTCACTATGAGTTGAGTCCACTCTTACCTAATTGACAAAATTACCCTCAGCTCACATCAAGGCACTTTCCACGTGCTTGATAAAATATTTGCCTTTTCCCTCAAGTCAACTACTCGTCGGATTGTCCAAAACCGGTCACCGGCCGATTAACTTCCGGCTATTCCTATGTACGAACTTCGATAACTATAACTACATTAGATATAAATAGAAACTTGAAATTTGCAATTCAGATAGTACATCCACAGAAAAGGAAGAAAAAACAGAGCATAGAGACGAGAGCAATAGATTCAACGGCGGAGATGATAGACCAGACAATAGAATCAACGATGTTGAAAGGCAAGTCAAGGCCCGGCCATGACCACCGCCGAGGGGAGGAGGCCGAAACGACGCCGTCATGGCTTCTCGAACTCCCATTCGGCGTGAAATACGAAGTGAACATCCTTGGCCACTGCATAAAGGACGTCGGAAGTGAAAAACTCAGTCCGATCCACCTGAAAGATGACGTGGAGGACCGGTGCCACCCTGACTCCGCCATCTATCTGGTTTGTTTTTTCTCTGTTGAGATATTGTTATTTGGCGGAAGGAAGGGAATAGAATATTTTTAGTATATATTCTTTGTCACAACTTACCAGAGGATTCTACCAAGTGCTAAAGTAGGGGGATTTATTATATATAGAAAAAACAAATTTACTGTGTTCGGTTTGATCCAATAGAGAAATGAAAATTGAACTTAGTTTTAAAAAGTATTTTAAAGAAAATATTAGTTGCTTTGTTTCTATCAATACAAAAAAGAAAAAACTATTGTGTTTAGATAAGAACAAAGTTTAATTATAACCAAACAACAGATTTTTGAAAAGAAAAAAAAGACAAGTAAATTTTCTCAGAACCGGTTCAAACTTGTATTTTTAAAAAGTATTTTTGAGGTGAGTCTCAGAATAGGAAATATCTATTTTTTCCTAAAATATATAAATAAAGTAACCCTCATAGGAAATGGCTCCTAGCTTGTTTGAATTGATTTTAAAAAAAACTTCATTATAATTGTTCACTATTGACTTGACACATGAATTAAGAAGCAGTAAATAATACTCATAATCTTATCAAATCACCCTTATTAAATATAAGTCATCTAAATATTCATTAATTTCATAAACTGGATAACTATTGTTGGACATCCCAAAATAATTAGTGGACATGTAAAAATAGACCGAGGGAGGAATTTTAAAAAGTAACTTTTTAAAGTCAAACATAAATGACTTTTAAATCAAAAACTTTAAAGTAGGAAGAGTCCTACTTTTGACTTTAAACTTATTTTAAGTTATTTTTAAATTGAGATTAACTACTATCCTCTGACGGTGGACAAGAAAATTACACAATCAACTCATTTTTAGAAATACTTATTTTTCTTCTTAGTTTAATTAATATATTTTCACATTTAATGATTAATAAAAAAATTTCTTTCTTTTATTAAAACACGTTGAGGTTTATCATCTATCTCCCTCTCTTTCCTACCTTTCTCATCTCTGTCTTTGGATCTTCTTCTATCATTATCAAAATATTATGCAAAATTGCAGAAATGGTGTCTATTTTTTCAAGTATAAGATTACTACATTTAATTTTTGGGATTTGTCCAATTTATTGAAAAGTTCTAAAAATCAATGCTACCACAAAACATAAAATTCTTCATACATTGGAACAAGAAAAAAATTTCTTTGAAATAACATTGAAATATTTTTTATACAATCGACTTTGAGTATTTACTAATTTAGATTCTGAAAAGGAAAATAATAATGAGTAAAAAATTATCATCTTTTTATCTCAAATTGCTTCAATTTTGTATGTCAGGTGCTTTAATGGTGTTGACGGAGAATGAGCGTGAAAATAATAAGGATAAAGAAAGCATGAAAGAATCCTTCTTACTTTTGATAAGTCAAGTAAGAATTCTTAACAAACTCATATAATTAATTTAGAGTCCAAGTTACCATATAACACTCTTTTTATTATTTTTTAATAATATTAATATTATGTGATTTTTTTTAAAAAAATTGATATATATTTCTAAAAATGAGGTGATAGTGTAATTTTCTTTTCCACCGTCAGTGGATATAAGTTAATCTCTT
>JAJOOO010030284.1:0-15596 GCA_029582685.1 Solanum piurae
AATAATAGGCATGAAAATAATAGTACTCGGCATGAAAAACGCTACCCCTGCAGCGATGTGTAAGGAAAAAAAAATTCTGACTTAAAATCGCTGCCACAGCAAAAATGAATTTTTTTTTTACAATGGCAGCGATTTTTACTAATTAAAATTATTTTTTTTAACAAAATCGCTGCTGTGGCAGCGATTTTTAATAAAAAAAAAAATTTGACGCAGCGATTTTGCCCTTTTGGTTAAAAAAAAAAAGTGATGTGCCCTTTTGGAATTTTTGACAATTTTTTTTGCCCTTTAGGCTCCAGACTCTAATATAATACATCAATTTCAACTTTCAAATTCAGAAGCAGGAAGGGCCACCTTTTTTGGATGTTCCATGAGGGAAGATGCAATAGTGGTTGAGTGTGTGTAAATAAAATCTCGTATCGAAAATAGAAAATAAAAAGAAGCACTTATAACTTAATGATGTGAGGTCTTTCGAGAAATTGTGTGTGTGAACGTAGTTCAAAGCAGATTATATTATTAATCATACTATGTTAAGAGTATCATTGAGTCACTTTGACTGACCGACAAACTTAGTGCCTTTGGCCATCTACGGGCCACTTGCTATTTTCGCCCGTAGCTTTAAAGACACATATAAAAAAAGAAGCCAATGATTTTTTAATGGCCATAAATACTCGATTGATATGGTCGCACACAGTTAATCTTCAAATTAGCCTCTGAACAGTGATGGACCGTATATAACGTAGTTCAAGAGGGAGATTTTTTTAGGTATTTATGATCAAAGTTCCATGTGAGAAATAGAAAAAGCTACTTATTAGGTGCTTGATACTCTAACAATGTGAAGGTTTTTTTGGGAAATCATGTTGACTCGATCCAAAATAGATAATATTACACTAGATTAAGAATATTTTTGAATTGTTTTTGCCCAACAACAAAGGCCATTCAACTTTGAACTTTGATGGGTTTTCCATAGTAATCATCAAGATACAAGACATGAGTAACATCCAAGGGTAACGCCTAGTGATCAATGAAGTAGGCTGAAAATCATGATTTATCATGTTCAAATTCCAACAGAAACAAAAATACTAGGTGATTTCTTTCCACTCATCCTAGCCTTAGTGGCGGAATTACCTGATACCTATTGCTGATGAGAGATGAACTATATATCGTAAAATTAGTCAAGATGCGCGATCAGCGCGAAAGATAACCATATACACAACAATTATACAAGACTTGAGTAGTCTATTGGACAAGAAAACTTGATGAAAGAATCAAGCTATATTTACATTTGCAACAAGCCAAATTAGGCCACAAAATGTGAAGCAAGCTACAAACAAACAAAAATAAGCAAATGATGAAATCATAGAAAAAAGCACAAACAATGTTTATGTTTTTTCATTTGAAAGTTGATGCAACAGTTTGAGCCCAAAATCTAAGATTATGTTTCATATTCATATCATTATTCATAGCTGGAAATCTCCATTTCAACAATTTCTTACTCATTTTTCTATTTTCAAGAATCTCCCATGCTTCAGAAAGATAAGGCCTTTTATGAACAATATCCTTCTTTTTATTTTCAACTTTTTCATCAACAATTCCCCATTTCTCCAATCCAGGAACAATTGTAACCAAACTTGAATTCTTATCTTCTTCACTAAACTCAAATCCCAAATCCATAAACCCCTTTAATTCCTCAAGTTCAAGCTCCGATGAGCTTCTCCGAATTCGAATAATCCCCTTAACTCCTTTCCTAGCCTTTATTTTTACTTCTTGTGCAACTCTGTTATGTGTGATAATAACAGAAGTTGGAGAGTTCCCAAGTTGACTACTAAAATTCGGACTTGTATCTGATCCTTCAAAAATGTTGTGCTTTTGAATGATCTGACATGCATCTGACGATATTTTTGAAGAGTAATCACTTTGTGATCGACCTAAGAGATTTGATGATTCTTGAATTTCATGTGGATTTTCTTGAACTACTTTTTTGATTTGCACATCATGTAAGAATTTATGTGTGTTCGTAAATAATATTTCTTGTTCAAACCAATAAGTATCAAAGAGCTTGAGGAGTAGTACTTCTTCAGCTGCCATATATTAATTGTGCATTAGAAAACAGAATTTTTGTTTTTTTTTCCTAAGCAAATCTTGGAAGTTATACGGTATGGTATATATATAAGTATATTTTTATTGAATATTGAGTATGTTATTGGAATATGATCAAATATTATTCGAATCTTATTATAAAAAATAGGTCCACATTTCTCCTCTAGAAGACTCTAATATTTTTTTTATGTGCTAAGCACCATTGGCTCTTCCAATTATTGTTGTGTTAGTGGGAAAATCAAGTCAACTCCAATGGCGCCCTAGCATTTCTCTTTTAAGTGTTGCTCGTCAAAAACACACTTAAACTATCATTTTTTATGAGTTTCATATTTTAATTATCTATTATTTCTTTACCTACCTGAACTTTCACTTCTTTTGTATCAAAAATTTAAAACATACCTCAATGCTGAATTGACTGATCAATATCATTTTCATTCGATAATATGCGCGCATAAGTCAACTCATCATTTTATTGGTGCCTCAATATGGTGTTGAATGATGGATTATGCAGTCTGATTGGGCTAATATGCATTTTCTTAAACTAGATTATGTGAATCATTAATATCTTGGTGCTTATAACTACTATAAGATTTGTAGTTTAGTCTTGAAAAGAAGCTAGCATAATGTAGCATATTCCAAATTGAATAGTTGAAGGCATAAAACTTGCACAGGATGAACATTCACTTCTCTAAAACATTAATTTTAGTGATAACGGTCTAAAATACATTTGAACGATTATTTTTCATGAGTTTTACATTTTAATTATCAGTTGTTCTCTTTTCCTATCTGAATTATCATCATCTATGTATTGAACACAACACCTAATTGAGTAGATAATGATAACTTAGGTAGAAAAAAGAAACAACTATTAGTTAGCCTAATAAACTTCGTGGTGTGTTTGACATAGATGATAATAGTTAATGCAGAAAAAGAAAATAATTAATAGTTATAATGTGAATGATAAATTTTTTAATTTTATTTGACCTTTTTTCAATGAGAGACTTAACTCACGCTAAGATGAGTTTCGAGTTTTTTCCCTATTAAAACAATACCCTTACCTCTTCATTTTCTAATTTTATTATTCTAAGGTTATATATTTTATAAGAATTTGACTAGTTGTAAAATTTAGTATATGTTTGAATAATCGATTGACATTTGAAAATAATAATAATTAGTGTTGAAGTTTCGTAGAAATAGGGTATTTTGAAAAGTGAAGTTGTATTTTGAATGAAAGCACAATTAAAAACACTTGAAAATTTCTAATAAAATGATAGATTAGTTTGATAAACAAACCCTTAGCTTTCACATAACACTTTATTTAAATATGGGACCTTTAAATATTATTCCTATTAAAATTTTTAGTAACTTTGGACATAATAGTATTAACTCAATTATTACTAAATATTTTTGGATAGTAAAAATAACTATTGTAACTAAATATCTCTTTTATTAAAGTGAGGATGTATGGACAAACAAGGTCTTAAAAAGTAAAACCTTATTGCTTTAGTTAGTTATTGATAAGTACAAGCTTTTGTTAATTTGGTTGGTAGTGACACGAAATAATCATTTTTAAAGATGAGATAGAGGTGATGAATACCATAGATTTGACAAATAAGTAGGACATAGATCTTTGGATATTTATGTGATTTTATTATCACTTGATGTGGATGTCATTAGGAAATTAATGTGTATTTTCCTAGCAAATTCATGTACTTTTCCATCTTAATGTCAAATCAATCTTCCTTAATCACTTTAAAAAATGTTAGGCGGAGAGGCAAAGGCAGAAGATCAGATACAATTTTGATCGAATAAATTTATCAATATATATATATATATTAAATGTAAAAGACAATTATTAATTCTTAAACTTATCGATTTAAAATTCAAAATTTTGATTTCGCTTTTAGTGGCAGAGTCAAAATTTTAACTAGCTAAGGTGATTCAAAATATATTAAAAAAACAAATCAACACACAATTTTTTAAAAAACATTTATACTGTATGTACATAACAAATAATTTTTCTATGAAAGGAATTCGAATGAACCTCTTGCGCTCCTAGCTCTGCTCTAATTAAATGTGATTATTCCACACACGTACTTTGGATTAACAAATTCAATGGTTTGGGCAGTGTATACATACTTTTTTTTTCGGTTTTTAGTTCGGTATTCGATATCTGTATTAAAATCAGACTAAATTCGAATTGCACAAGGCTCATTTGGTAGACCGTTTCAAATGCGGATTTTCAGCTCCTGCACGAATTAGGGACCTCCATAAGAGTGTTGTAATCATCTCAAATCGTGTATAAATAGTATAATTTTCTGTCGAAGGAGATTCATCTGGTTCAGATGAACTCCTAACCCCAAGCTGGATCCACCCTTTATATAACCATAAAAAAGAAACATAATAATTTTATTAGATATTAATTTTTTTAAAAATACAAATAAAACAATTAAAAGTTAGTAAGACATTTGATGGATTGAGTTAGTCTAGTCCATTTCAGCCCAAGTAACTTTTAAACAAGTTATTTATCAACTCAACTCATAAAACCTTCTCAAATTTAGTCCAACCCGCTCATTTAACACCCCTACCTGTACGTTTGCCTTTGCCAACAAGATATATTAGAAGGGTGTGCACAACTAAAACCTAGAGCTATGTCACCACGTCCTCACCAAATTCTGGTAAGATTCGTAATATTTTAAACTAGCGTGTATCTAAGGAATTAACTCCTAAACTAGTGGGATATGGTAAGTTTCCCTTTAATATTTCTATAACTATGCAAAACATTCTTCTCAATAAATATGATTTTCTTTAGATGTCCAACATTCAATTCTATGAAATAATATAGCATTGTTCTCATTATAATTGCTTTACAAAACTCAGTTTTTCATGTTTTAGATACAATATCACAAAACACTTGTTTTAGTACAAGTAAAACTTGAGGAAATTGAAAGGAGTCGAATCCATTCATTCACGTGAAACCATAACAACTTGCTTCCCAACATTGCGACCATAGAACAGACCAACTAGAGCCTTGGGAGCGTTTTCGAGACCTTCAACTATGTCTTCCACATACACAATGTTACCGCCTTTTATTTGTGGAATGATCATTTCCAAATACTTGGGGTAGAGATGAAAGTGATCTGAAACAATAAATCCTTTCATACAGATTCGTTTCGCGATGAGGCAGAGCAAGTTGTGCACCCCTTCAGTCTTCTTAAGGTTGTATTGTGAAATCATCCCACACATAGCAATACGACCATGAAGTTTCATATTCACAAGAACTTCATCAAACATCTTCCCTCCAACATTATCAAAGTAAATGTCAATTCCATCAGTAAAGTACCTATAATAGGAATAAACCGATACAAAAAAAGGTCATATTTGTTAGTTATTTCGTAATATATAGAGGTCTTAAACTCAACAGACATATCTGTTTATGAAAGAACATGACTATTATACACACATGCAATATCTCTTTAAGGAAAATGACTCCTCATGCCTCAAAGTCATCTTCTTTTACCTCTTTACTATTGAAAAAGGTTTAATATTGCTCTCTGTTATACTATCAGTACATTAGTGGTGGAGCCAAGATTTTCATTAAGAAATAATATGAAGAAGTAAAAACAAGATTTTCATTAAGAGGGTCTCGTAACTAATTTATGTATTAGTAATACATCCATAACTCTAGCCAGCTATCAAACGACCACTTAATGTTATAGTACTATCGGTCCATAACGTTATAAAAATGATTCAAATTCGTCCTTAGTCCCATCCTTTTGCCATATTAGTTAGTGTTTTATAATGGGAAAGTTATAAAACTACTAACATCTTCAAAGCTGCATCTAAATCCTGCTCCTCTTTGTAGTTAAAAGCTTCATCAAAACCAAACTTGCTCTTCAACATATCAACCTTTTGTTTGGTTCCAGCACTACCAACAACATAACAACCTAACATCTTTGCAAATTGTCCAACAAGTTGACCAACTGCTCCAGAAGCAGCTGAAACAAAAACAGTTTCTCCCTTCTTCGGAGAACAAACCTCATAAAATCCAACATAAGCTGTTATCCCAGGCATCCCTACAAAACAATAATTGCGTAAGCAGATCATCAATCCATTCCCCAACAAGCCAATGTGGACCTCTAACACGGTAATATAACACCCCCTTACATCTAGGTCCAACTGGAGCGTGGATTGAGATGAACGTAACGTAGTTCAAATACCATGTAAAGTGGTACTCTATTTGATAGAAAACAACATCAAGAAGCTAAGATAAAAAAGGATTATAAAAATATAAGCAGACCATCAGTCTATTATACTGAGAAAGGGAATAACTCACCAAGGATTCCTGTATAATATGAAAGAGGCACATTCTTGTCATGAATTTTAAATAGAAAACTCTTAGCAGGAGTTACAATACTATATTCTTCCCATCCAATCATTCCCCAAACTAAATCACCTTCTTGAAAATTTGAATCACCAGACTTCAAAACTTTAGCCACTCCACATCCTGTGATAGGCTATATATATATAACACAAAAGAAAACTACTTATCATACACGTAACACAAGGGCGACTCAATAAAATAGGTGAAACACTTACGTAACCAGGAGTGAAGGATTCAACATAGCTATCTTCAAGATTTTTCATGCGGGAACGCATGTAAGGGTCACAAGACAAGTAAAGATTCATCAAAACAACAACATTAGAACTTTCTGGAACATTCAATTTAATGTTGTTATTCTTAAATTCCATATCAGATTCCTTAGGATAACCTTCCACATAATGTTTTAGAATGATCTGTTTGTTGTTCATCATTTCTTCTGCCATTTCTAACTTTATTAATGTGAATGAAGAGCTGTTATAAAAGTGTATATTATATAGATATATGAAACAATACACTATATTGTAAGTTATTAATTTTAAAAAAACAATTGGACGATAGATACTATGTGGAAAAAAATTACGAAGACGGATTTTTTTTTCATCTATATCAAATAATTTGGGACATAGGAAATAATATGTATGATGTACAAATCAGGTAAAATGTACTATAAATCACAATAAATGACAGTTTAAATATCAAAATATCATATAGAGATTTCATTTGTATAACATAAATTAGGACAATTGGAGTAATATATAATTTGAAAATTACGTAAGAAAAGAAGTACTTACTATATACCACAACAATTAACAACTTAAAATATCTAAAAAAAAAATAGTTGATCTCAAAATTCATTCTGTGCTACATAAATTAAAACAAAACATACCGTAAATTATGAAAAAATTACGTAAAACGCACTATAACTCATAATATAGTTAACAAATTTAAATATATAAAAAATTAATCGACTCCAAATTTCATCAGTATCATATATATAAATTGAACATATATTGAACTCATACTAACACAAACTCTATATTTAGTATATATAGATTCGATATCACCTATGAAATTGCTAAAATGTTATATTCCTAGATACCAACCGCCAACCGGTATAATTATTAAATTAAAATATTGCTAGCTAGCACTGTACTTTCCGTCAATTCCAAAATCACAACTTCAAATTCAACCTCTATTGAAGGATCAATAAACTTGGAAAAGTGGTGGGAGGTGATGGCATGAGAAATGGAGAAGAACAAGAGAAAAATAAAATAAAATGGCTTAATGTAAGCCTTTGCGTTATTGATGAGTGTATCACACTCGCTTTGTCATGTCAACAGAAAGTGTCAAAATGACAAATTGAAACTTGAACAAAGTATAATTTGGATGTTTAAGTGAAAGTTGATGCCAACTTTAGGTGATGACCGATGAGTTCAACCATTCATATAACATTGGTCTCATCATAATTGCTTTACAAACCTCAAGTTTTCATGATTTAGATACAATATCGCAAAATATTCATGTATCTCAATCATTATTTTTTAACCATAACACATGTCTCTTACCGCAAGTAAGAACTTGATAAGGAAATTGAAATGAGTCGAATCCATTCATTCACGTGAAACCTTAACAACTTGCTTTCCAACATTGCGACCATAGAACAAACCAACTAGAGCCTTGGGAGCGTTTTCGAGACCTTCAGCTATGTCTTCCACATACACAACAATACCGCCTTTTATTTGTGGAATGATCATTTCCAAATACTTGGGGTAGAGATGATAGTGATCAGAAACAAGAAATCCTTCCATTCGGATTCGTTTTGTGATGAGGCAGAACAAGTTGTGCACTCCTTCCGTCTTCTCAAGGTTGTACTGTGAGATCATCCCACACACAGCAATACGACCACGAAGTTTCATATTCACAAGAACTGCATCAAGCATCTTCCCTCCGACATTCTCAAAGTATATGTCAATTCCGTTAGGAAAGTACCTAATAGAAATACAAATAAGGGTCATAACAACTTTACCACTACCTGACTCTGCCCCTGAGTTCATATATACGCCTATGTTATAGTACTATTTGTCTATATATGCTCGTAACGTTACAAAAATGATTCATATTTGTCCTTCCTCCGTTAGTACCATCCGTTTTAACCAAAATGGGATGTCAACTCCCCACACAATCTTTCTTCTTCCAACACTATCTTAACGGTTTCTCTACACCGGGCTAGCTATCAGTATTTTCTAGTGAGAAGTTATAAGATTACTAACCTCTTCAAAGCTGCAACTAAATCCTTCTCCTCTTTGTAGTTAAAAGCTTCATTAAAACCAAATTTGTTCTTCAAAAGATCAACCTTTAATAATACGAATAGAAAGAGAGATAGATTCAACAACGTTGATTACGATAAGCAATGCAGTTTTGCCACTATTTAGATTCAACAATGGAAATATAAACATCGCGAAGGTACTACTTACCTTTTCTTTGGTTCCAGCACTACCAACAACATAACAACCTAACATCTTCGCAAATTGGCCAACAAGCTGACCAACTGCTCCAGAAGCAGCTGAAACAAACACAGTTTCTCCCTTCTTCGGAGAGCATATCTCATAAAAACCAATATAAGTTGTCATCCCAGGCATTCCTGCAAAACAATAATTGTTCGAGTCCAGATAAGCAGATCACCTGTCCATTCTCCAATCAATCAATGTGGAACTCTTAACACTTCCTTCCCAAACAGGAATAGACAAGGTTCACATATCATGTAAAGTTACGAGGCTTGTGTCTAACTCAACCCTAAAAAATTAGTTTAACATAAGAAAATTTTCCAAGTCCATATAAGCAGACCCCAACCAACGTGGGACGCTAACTCACTCTAACACATAAGTCTTTGATGGAGTAGAAAGAGACATCAATAAGACAACAATGGATTATAAAAATATAAGCAGACCATCAGTCCATTCCCCAACCAATGCGTGAAAACAGTCGTTATACTGAGAAGAGAACAACTCACCAACGATTCCTGTATAGTAAGAAAGAGGTACATTCTTGTCATGAATTTTAAACAGTGCACTCTGAGTAGCAGTTACAATACTATACTCCTCCCATCCAATCATTCCCCAAACTAAGTCACCTTCTTGAAAATTTGAATCACCAGACTTCAAAACTTTAGCCACCCCACATCCTGTGATAGGCTATAACATAACACAAAAGAGAAATACTTATGAGAAACATTATCGTAGGACAAATTGTTAATCCATTCATATGATATATACATAAGGAATAAACATTCAGTTGGGAGAATGACGTTCACTTATCCTCAATGTTTCTAAGATCTAAGAGTTCTTGAACAAAAATGAAAAATGAAATAGGGTGCGCGGAGGAAACATTTTTCTCTCCCAGGGTTCCCTCGGTTCCCTCATCTGAGATCTCTGGGGAAGAGGATCAAGTTGGCCCTTGCGAACAACTTGATGCACTATCTCTCTTCAACCCTTTGAGCGAAATGCGGGAAAATAAAAGGAAGGAAAATCCATGGACCGACTCCATCATCTCCACCCCGTAGGAACTACGAGATCACCCCAAGGATGGCTTTGGCATCCGGGGGTCACGGACCAACCATAGAACCTTGTTCAATAAGTGGAGAAGAGGGCAATGACTCATTCTTAAAACCAGCGTCGGAAGGGGGGGGGGAGCCCTGGTTCTCATGTAGTTGGATCCTCCGGAACCACAAGAATCCTTAGTTAGAATGGGATTCCAACTCAACACCTTTTGAGTGAGATTTTGAGAACTCAGATACGAAGGTATCAAATATAATGGGCTGTATCAAACTCGCATGCCCAGTAATTTTTTCATGTTCGTATCGTAAAAGTTATCTTAGAAGTAGGAAAATATGTTTCACAAATGAAATTCCACTTCAATTGTGTCCTCCCCCGTTCTCTAACACACTTTATCTACACTCTCATCCCCATCGGGAAACAATATATATCCCACACACCTACCTGACATAGTATTTATCTAGATTATACACAAATATTTTTTACTTATGCATATTAAATATAAGAAAATAAATATGAAACTCATTCATTTCTAAGAAAATATGCTTATCATTACCAAACACCTCCTATATATAATGTTAAATAAAAAACATCCTATGTCTACAGAATTACATGGGAAATTTAAACTCACTTGTAAATTGTTTCAACAATAACAAGAAATGCTTGTATGTTAATTAAGGATAAATCCACAATCATAAAATGGCGAAGGGAACATAAAATTTAGATCGATAAATCCAAGATCGTTATTTATAATTACGGGCGACTCAATAAAATAAGTGAACGACTTACGGAGCCAGGATTGAAGGATTGAACATAGCTACCCTCAAGTTTGCTCATGCGGGAACGCATGTAAGGGTCACAAGACAAGTATAAATTCTTCAAAACAACAACATTGGAACCTTCTGGAACATTCAATTTAATGTTGTTATTCTTAAATTCCATATCAGATTCCTTAGGGTAACCTTCCACATAATGTTTTAGAATGATCTGTTTGTTGTTCATCACTTCCTCTGCCATTTCTCACTTTAATTTATGTGAATCAAGAGTTGTCCAAGAATATATCTGGATCCGGCTCCTCTTCATCCCCCAAAAATGATATAAGTAAAATTTAATGATTAAGATTTAGGTAATCAAAATAAATCTTTTTTATGATTTAGATAATTGATACTATATTATATATTTAATTTTATAAATTATTATTAATCTCGCAATCTTAAATCTCTTCCGACCTTTTATTTGCCTAAATAAGTTCAAGGGCAAACAATAAGAATTTCTTTAGTTTAGAGTCTAATTATGTGCGTCTTAAAAATTATTGTTTGTGTCAGATTTCAGTTCCCAAACACACATCCAAATATATGTATCTAGGATATATGAATTAAAATTAGGTCCAATTTATTTCTGATATACTATATTCAAGCATAATTTATATGCTGGAAACACCGACTCTCTCACTCATAACTCTTATCTTGCTCGCCTCTCTCCCCCTCTCGCTCGTCTCTCTGCCTCTCTTGTTCACCTCTCTCCTTATGTATCTGTATTTCAGAATGTTTATGAATTGTATATGATATCTCAAATACATGTATCTAGTGTAATTTATATATATCTGGGATACACTAACTCTTTCGCTTGCCTCTCGCCTCTCTCATCTCTCCTTTCTCCTCTCTCGCTCCCTCTCTTCCTATGTATCTGCATTTCAGAATGTATCTAGTAGCAAAAATACATGTGCCAAGCTGTAATTCTGATGCTGAGAGGATTGAAGTCCTTCTCAGATGCTTCAGGATTAAAAACAAATGCAGCCAAGTCAAATATATTCTCAGCAAACATGGAGAAATAAGAACTGGAAGATTTGTGTGAGGTGACTGGGTATACAAAAGGAAAACTACCATTCAGATACTTGGGAGTGCCAGTTTCAGCAAAAAGAATTTCAACAGGAGACTGTGAGGTATTAGTGGAGAAAATGACTGGAAGAATTCAAACATGGGGATCAAGACACCTCTCGTATGCAGGGAGAGTGCAGCTGGTTAATTCTGTACTGATGCACATACATTCATATTGGGCATCCATTTTTCTGTTACCAAAAAAGCTGTTGAAGGACATCACAACAATATGCAGAAACTATATATGGAGTGGTAAAGTAGTTACAAACAGATCACCTTTGATAGCATGGGATAAAGTATGTAAGCCTAAAAGAGATGGAGGGTTGGGCATTCATGAATGTGTGAAGTGGAATGAGGCTGCAATTGCAAAATATGTTTGGAATATAGCAGAAAAGGCAGACAACTTTTGGGTAAAATGGGTCAATAACATTTATATAAAGGAAGAAGAATGGTGGCAATATAGGCCGGGTAATGACACTTGCTGGTATTGGAAAAAAATCTGCAACATAAAAGAGAAATTCAAAAGTGGAACACAAGAAAATGGCTGGCTAAAAGCAACAGGGAAATACACAATTAAGAGTGGATATAAATGGAGATGTGGGGAAGGTAATGAATGGACATGGTGGAGAGAAGTATGGAGCAACCTTAACATTCCTAAGCATGGATTCATAAGTTGGATTGCAATGCAGGGAAGATTATTGACAAGGAAAAGATTGGTAATGATGAAAATTGATCAAGACACAAGTTGTTTATTATGTGGAGATTATAAAGAGACAACAGAGCACCTATTCTTTGAATGTATTTACTCACAGAAGTGTCTGCAGGAGATACAAAACTGGTTAGGAATACATTTGCAAAAAACAGATCTTCAAAGGATATGGGGAAGATTGGCAAGGAGAGCAAAAGGGAAAATAGAAAGAGCATTTCTAAGGGCAGTAATGGCAGCAGTGATACATGGAATATGGAAGGCAAGAAATGAAGCTTTGTGGCAGGAAAGAGTACCTCAACCATCCATGATCAGGAGGGGTTCAAATACAGAATTTTAGAGATAGTGAATAGGAAAATGAAGTGTAAAGTACAGTGGATAGAAGAGATATTTAGGAAGGAGAGTGTGGTCAGGGGAAACTAGCAATAGGCTAAGTTTTAGTTTGTGTTTTTCTGTCATATTATTTTCATCATTTGGTAAGTTGGTAGTGTAAAGGGATCAGATTGTAATTGAAGGAGCTTGGGGTTTTCTTATAAATAAAATGTGTTCGTTCGACCAAAAAAAATACATATGCCTAAGTATATTTGATTTGAAATCTAGTATGAAACTATCAATTAATGATTAATTATTTCAAACCATAGAGATAATTAGTAAATACGTGATAGAAATGTTTGTGTATTTAAGTATTTAAACCATGACACAATAGCTTTCCTTTCAAGTAAAAACTTGAGAGAAAATGGGAAGGATCCAAATCCACCAATTTTCCCAAAGCACAATTATCTTTTGTTCATAACTGGAAACATGTTTACTAAGTAAAATGGGTATTTTATTATTTATAAAAAAAATAAATTAAAATAAAAGTTACTTTTGAACAAAATTTAATGAAAACATATATAAATTGGTCGGGTGACTTTTCAAGTGAAATACTAATAAATGAGTGACTTTTGAGTTATAAAAATAAAGTTGAGTGACTTTCTAAGTAAACTAGTTTAAGTTGAATGTCTTTTACGTTATAAAATAAAGTTGAATGACTTTCTATGTGAACCATTCATAGTTGAGTGACTTTCTGAGTGAACTATTTAAAGTTGAGTGACCATATGTGATACCTAATGAATGCTGGATCATTTTCTGATGTGAAATTAGTTACTTGTTAATTCTTTTACCGGCAGTGAAGTGTTGTCGTTAATGTTAAAATGAAATATTTGCCTCTGATTACCCGCCTAGATTACCTTTGGGTTCATAACTCTGTGTTTTCATCATTAAGTTGATTCCCCTTTTGTTTAAGTCAAATTTCGGATTATAGCATGTCTCAAAATCACGGTAGTTTGAAGGTTGTTATTCAAAAATGACAAATACATGGCTTTAGGTGTATGATGTTGACTATTAGAAGCTTACTGCTCTTGTTCTAGTACAGTTCCGAGCGTGCTTCATTAATCGTTTGCCTTAAAAAATAGTTTCTAACATCGTAATTTCTCCAATATAGCTACACCTTTTATGGTTTTGGCTAAAAATGATGTGTTTTGTTTTGTTAAGTTAAAATTTGATCTCTTGCGGGTTGTTCGAAATTTCCCCTTCATGTCCATTTGAATTGCTCGTTATGCCGTCTTAGATTGGTCTTTATTCCTAACATGGTGTTGAGTTTATTGGCTTAATAATAGTGGTCTAGCATGCTTGTTGGTTCATTATGATAAATATATTAGGAGTGTTTAGAGCCTAAATTATATGTCCCTGCAGTATGTCTTTTCCATGAGATAAATTAAAAATATGATATTAATGCATGCTACATTTTGGTTTATGGTTGTACTTGTATGAATGATATTTTCTCCTATTTGCACGGTTTAGTTCTTGTTGTGATCAAACATTAGTGGGAGTCATTTTTGTTTTCTTTCTGATGTTTAGGCTCTAATACAATAGTATAAATATTAACATCAATACTCCTTATATTGGATATGTGGGTTGTCACTTACGTTTTTTCTTTTGTTTGTTTCGTCACATGTAAAATTCGCCTCGAGTCCTCATGGGCTCCTCTCATCCTCGCATCTTCCTATTGGGCCATAGAGGCCCGGATTTCTTTCTCTTCGAGTCAGTCATCGTGGCGAATTAAGGAAGCAGGTGTACAGGTCGAAAAATGACAAATATGGGCTGGACGTTCAAAAAAAAAAAAAGAAAAAAGGGGGGGTGGGGGCGGCTGATATACAGATTGTGTATACATGTTATACATATCAAAACGCAACAAATGTAAAGCCAAAAATTGAAGCAGGTGTTTTGGAAGTTGAATTAGGTTGTATACATTCGGTATACAGTCTTATATACAAAAAAATGGGCCGTATTCATCCGATATACACTGATATACAACCAGTGTATACAAAAACGGGAATTGAGCCTAAGCCCCCAAAATTGCAGCAGGCCCAAAAAGGGCCCAAATTTAATCTCTCCTTTACTCTTAAATTATTTAATTTGTGATTATTTATGATGTGTTTTTATTCAACTCTAACTTTAGAATTATTAATTAACCTAATTAGACTCCCCAAAAGGTAAGCTATTTTCTTTGTGTTGGTTAACTTTTAATATTTTTAATTTATCTTATTAATCAAATATGTTGATCAAATTATACTTTCTAAATTAAGTTAAACATTTTGTTCTTAAGAGATATGTTTTAACGCCTCTTCGCTTAATCATATCATACTCACGTTAAAATTATTTTAAGTTAAAGTATTTTTCTCAAATAAACTTTAAAAATGTTAGTCAAAACCTTTTCAATTAAAAATAATAATAATAATAATAATAATAATAATAATAATACTTAGTCATTTTCTCAAAAAGGTTTAGTCAATTAATTCAAAATGTTATTCATGATTTAATTTATTAAATTGATTTAAATTATTATTTAAAAAATGAATCAAATAAATTCTAATTAATTTAGTTTTATTAATATTCTAGTCACTTGTATTTTGAGTCAAAATGTATCATTTTGGATCCCT
>JAJOOO010030285.1:0-24707 GCA_029582685.1 Solanum piurae
TGCCTTGGCTGCTGATCTACGGCCACCATCTATGGAGCGTCAATAGACCTACGGTCCGTAGATCACTCCGTAGATGCCCTTTTCTGCATCCCTTTCAGATGTCTCTTTACTTCCGCGCCTGAACATCATTCCTGCAAAATATGATAAAAATACATAAAAACCAATACAACAAGGCCCTAGACACACACAACTTGTAAGTGAAATGTATTAGAAATATCGTAAACTCACGGTATATCAAATATGTGTTTAATCAAAAAGACTTCAATCTTTGCCAAAGAAGGTGGCTTGAGATACGTAAGGATTATGACATGAGTGTTCCTTATCACCCCGGTAAAGCTAATGTGGCGGCGGATGGTCTTAGTAAATTATCCATGGGTAGTTTTGCTCATATAGAAGAAGAAAAGAAAGAGTTTATTCGAGATGTTCCTAGATTGACTCGATTAGCTGTTCAACTAGTAGACTCTACAAAAAGTGGTGGTATGGTTCACAATGGTTCCGAATCATCTTTTGTGGAAGATGTGAAAGCCAAGCAAGGTCTTGATCCAATTTTGGTAGAATTGAAAGAGGCGGTGCTAAAGAAATCCATAGAGGCTTTCTCCCAAGAGGGAGATGGGGTACTTAGATACCAAGGTCGTTTATGTGTTCCAAATGTCAAAGGCTTGAGGGAATAAATTTTAGCAGAAGCCCATAGTTCGTGGTATTCCATTCACCCGGGAGCCACCAAGATGTACCGTGATTTACGGGAGGCCTATTGGTGGAATGGGTTGAAGAAGGATATTGCATGATTCGTGGCTAAGTGTCCAAATTAACAACAAGAAAAGGTTGATCACCAGAAACTGTGAGGTTTGTCCCAAGACTTTAGCGTTCCTACTTGGAAGTGGGAAGATTTGAATATAGACTTTATAGTTTGTTTGCCTCGCACCTAGCATCAACATGATTCAATTTTAGTGATATTAGACTAGATGATGAAATTGGATCATTTCCTTCCCGTCAAGGTTTCTTATTCAGCGGAGGACTATGCCAAGTTATACTTGAGAGAAATGGTAAGGTTACATGGAGTGCCTTTTTTCCATTATTTCCGATTATGGTACCCAATTCGCTTCTCAGTTTTGGAAGTCATTCCAAAAGGGGCTTCGCACTAAGGTTAAGCTTAGCATGACTTTTCATCCCCAAATCGATAGGTAAGTGGAGCGTACAATCCAAACTTTGGAAGATATGTTAAGGGCTTGTGTGCTCGATTTTAAGGGCAATTGGGATGACTATTTTCCAGTGATTGAATATGCCTACAATAAAAGTTATTACTCATGTATCGATATCGCTCCATTTGAGGCCTTATATGGTAGGAAGTGTACGTATCCTATAAGATGGTTTGAGATGGGTGAAGTTGCCCTAATAGGTCTCTAATTGGTACAAGAGGCCATGGAGAAAGTTCAGCTTATAAGGGAAAAGTTGAAAATGGCTCAAAGTAGATAAAAGTCCTATGCCGATGTGAGAGGAACGGATCTAGAGTTTGAGGTCAACGATTGGGTTTACTTTTAAATCTCACACATGCAGGATGTAATGAGTTTTGGTAAGAAGGTGAAGATTAGTCCCTGATATGTAGGCCCATATCAAGTTTTGAGGCATGTGGGTAAGGTATCTTATGAGTTTGATTTGCCAAAGGAGTTGGCAACAATGAATCCTGTTTTCCATGTCTCTATGCTTAAGAAGTGTGTTGGAGATCCTACATCCATGGTTTCCATAGAAGGGTTGGGAGTTGATGAAAGTCTTTCTTATGAGGAAGTTCGGGTAGAGATTCTAGACTGGCAAGTCAAGAAGTTGAGAAACAAAGAAATAGCTTCCGTAAAGGTTTTGTGGACGAATCAGTTAGTTGAGGGTGCTACTTGGGAGGCCGAGGCCAATATGATGTCCCGATATCCTCATCTCTTTCCTTTGACTCCTATTCTAGCTTGAGGTAATGAGTTCCTCTTAGGTTGTCCTTGTTTTGAGAGTCATGTGTTTTTATGATTTCCATATATGATGCATGTTCGTGAAAACTTGTGTTTTGAAAGAAAACTAGTTTACATGATTGATTTTCCTCATATTGTTGTGCATTGAGTACGAGTTGCCTATAGACTTCATGAGATGGCTTGATGAACATGCTTTAGATATGCTTTTTGAGAGTGAATTGTGTATGAGTTCCATGAGATTGTGTTGAGCATGCTTTTATCTTGGAGAAGGTAGTTCCTCCTTGAACATGAGTAATTTTGAAAATTTATGCATATTGGGTTGCTAGATGTAGTTCCTACTTCCTTTTAATGCATTTGAGTATGATTAGCTTGGAGTTGATGTTTCCTCATTGTTTATGTTCATTTCATGCATAATTGGCTGATAGAGTTAGTTTCACCCCTCTTATGATGTTTTGATGACCTCCTAGCTTGGAGTCCATAGTTTCTCCTTGGTTGTATGCATTGCAATGTAGGTTGGGTTGTTAGTTCCTCTCCTACTCCTTTAGAACCAGCTTGAATCTCATTCGAGGATGAATGGTCCTAAGGGGGAGATATTTTAACACCCCGGAATCGAAAGAGGGAAGCCTAGCAAATTTCAGGACTTACATGTGCCATCTACGAGGGCCAACCACGACTCATGGGTCGAACCACAAACTGTAGGTAGGTTCATGAAAAGGGCCACCAAGAAGTCTCTCTAGGCCATTAACCATGGATAGAACTACGAGCCATCGATGGGTCCACGCCTCGTGGTCTAGGGGCCATAGGTCCAGGCAAAAATATTTGACCACCAACCACGAGTGTGCAGGATGGACCGTTGGTCAGTCCACGGTCCATTAATGGGGTCTCGTGGGTCACTGTTGGTAGTTCAGTTTCAGGGGTAGTTGGATCTTTTTCTAAATAATTATATATTATACTACGTCATTTTACCCTTCAAAAATACCCCTATATAAGCTTTTTCAACCCCCAAATTAACCCATTCACTTCATTCTTCCAAATTCACAAAAGAAAACCAAAATATCCTCTCTAGAAACTTGAAGAAGAAGAAGATTAAACCTAGGGTTTTAAGTCAAGGTCCCAATTCCTCCATTGAAGAATAGCTTTTGGATTCAAGGTATGATAGTTTTAATCCATGGATTCCTTTCATCCACGGAGTTCCCAAATTCCTCTATTGCAAAAGGTAAAATTCCCCAATTGAGTTAGGGTTCTTTTCATTATTGTTTTAAATAATTAAATTATGATCTCTTATGCATGAATTGATGAAATATGCTGATTTTATGATGATTTTCCCATGAACCCATGTAATCCCCATGTTTTCAAGTTATGAATCATATGATGTGGGATTTTGATCTTCAAGAAAGAGTTTTATGAAATTGAGCATGTACTGCAAGGTTTAAATGAATTCATGATGAAATCCATATCTAACCCATGTTTTCTAAGCATTGATCATTGAAATTGGGTTTTGAACTTCAAGAGGTAAATTATGGACCTATGCATTTTCTTATAAAATCTATGCAAATGTTCTCACTGTACTTTGACAGTAAAGTACCAATGATGATGTTGTGTTGTGAAAGGATATTCTCATAAATACATACTAGCATGATGTGAAAGGTTTTCTCACATAGAAAGGATTCTTAGGTTGAAAGGCTTTCACACCTAATTGAATCAAAGAGTAAGAGTTATCCTAATGAACTATCTTAGTTTGGTTGTCCAAAGGAACCTTTCCATGAATAATGAAGTGAAGTAAGAAATGACTATTCTGTGGGATTTATGCTTAGCACCTAGTGGATATTGATGATTAGATGGAAGCTCTCCCGTTAGTAGAGGCCAGGTTTCTAGTAGAAATCTGCTTATCCCTTAACTATGTGCCCCTATAGGTTGATTAGGCAGTGGATCCACTTAAGCTAGAAGTTATGATCCTTACCTTGTCAAGAAGGACACGCCTTTTCGGTGTGGGAAACAACGGAGGATCATTCTATAGCTCACATGGTGTCTATGTCGATTAAGTCTAATTCCCCACAAGTAATAATGAACTAAGATTACTTGAAATAGTATCGCATATGAGTTCAAAGGTTTTAAAGATGAAGTTAGCTTGCATTGACCATGATTTATCACTTATGTTTTCTAACCCTTTTATATCATGTTTAGCTTGGTCAATTGCATGTCATGAAATAAAATGTCCCTTTTAGCATGATTTAAATGTTTTATGCATGGATATCATACTTGGTACATTATTTTACACTAATGCATCCTCTTGCGTACATTTACCCAAATGTAGGGTCCGACAGTCAGGGTACTCAATTTCGTGGCTAGAGATTGACTTGTGATATTGCGAGCCTTGGTGAGTCCTCAGCTTCGAGGACAAAGTTTCGTTGTTTCACTTTCTTTCATGTAGTTTCTCTTTTGAACATGATGTATGGGCGAGGCCTAATTTCATTCAATTGTATTAGATGGTTATGATGAGACAGGTGTTTTAGACTTCCACTTTTCGTTTATAAAATGTTTTGGACTTGGACTATTTTTTTACTCTTATTGTTATATTTCTTATATTATAAAAGCTAAGTGTCTTGTATGGAGTCCTTCGGGGTTCTATAAACCATATTACATTCGGGAATACCCCTGGGTCGTGACAAAATTAGATGTTGATGATTGGGTCTAGTTGTAAATTTCACCTATGAAGGGCGTAATGTGTTTAAGAAAGAAAGAGAAACTTACTCTCTATTATGTGGGCCCATATAAAAATTTCAAGTGTATTGGAAAGGTTGCTTATGAACTAGAGTTACCTACTTAATTAGCATTGGAAAATCTACAATTTCACATCTCTTCTTTGAAAAAGTTGTTTTGGTGATCCAATGTCCATTATTCCTTTGGAAAAGTTTGGGAGTTAAGGAAAGTCTTTTGTATGAAGAGGTTTCGATGGAAATCTTGTATCATCAAGTTTGGAAGTAGAGAAAAAAACCTTGCTTCTGTAAAAGTTTGTTAAAGTAATCAACAATTTGAGGATGCTACTTAGATGCCGAAGCTAATATAATGTCAAAGTATCCTCATATTTTTCCCTCCTCTTCTATTATAGCTTGAAGTATTTAGTTCGTCATTGTTCAATCTTTTGGATTCAGGTGTTTTAGTCATTGTTATGTTTCCATATGGATGCATTTTCATGAAAAATTGTTTTTTGAGGTTATGATTTTGCTTCGAGTGATTTCTCCTTAATTATGTGCATTTTGATGAGAGTTGTACTCGTGTTGGGTTGCTAGTTTCTCTTCATACTCTATTCATTCTAGAATGAGTCCCATTCAATGAAAATGTTCTCAAGGGGGAGATATTGTAACACTTTGGAAAATATAAGTTAGGTTGGAAAGGAAAAGTAGTTTTTTTTGCATGAGACAGTGTCCTAAAAAAAGAATCTACAGACCATAGGAAGTCCTACATGCAATTGGAAGGCAGCCGTAGGATTGGGTTGAGTTTTTGAAAATGTTGATTCTATGATGTTTGATCTATGAATGGATAGGACATGTCCTAGGAGGGGTTCTACGGACCATACAAAGGATCCGTAGAAGTGATCCAAACTTAGTGGAATTATAGACTTGAACAAGGGTCTATGGGTTGGGTCTATAAGTCATAGGATTGACGTCTACCCGTAGAAGGTTTTGTGGAATTTCGTTTGATTTTTAAGTCCCAATAACTGATTTTACAGTTGACCTGGATGAATCGTAGAAAGACGTACAAATCGTAGGTCCAAATTGTAGACATGTGCAACAATTTTTAATTAAGGGTGTTTTTGTCTTTTCCTACCCGATTAACGTCTAAACTACGTAGTTTCTCATTATAACTACCCTAAAATCCTTTCTACCCATAAAACTTAGCCTAATTTGTCTCATTCACTCAAATTTTCCCCATATCCCTTAAGTCTTCTTCTCTAAAATTCCCTCAAGAGCTCCAACGTGAAGAGCTAGGGTTGCAAGCTTCAAGGCTCATCCTCCTTGCATATTTAGGGCTTTGACTAGAAAGGTATATGCGAATTTACGAATGGGTTATTTTCATCCATTGGGTCCCATGGGAAATTCTAAAACTCCAAATTAATTTCACCAAATCATATAGGGTTTCATGTTATTCTTCACGGGTCCTATTTATTATGATTCAATTGATGTAATTTTATCTTATTATGAATGATTCAATCCAATTATATGTTTTCCAATTGACTTCACATGGACCCGTGCTTCATACATAATTATGACTATGAACTTATGAATTACGATCATGAAATCTATGAATATTTTATGAAAATGGTAATTTATGAACTATGAATGTTTTTGAGATAAGTATCAATGATTTGTGAATGGTTTTCTCACATATGAATGAGATCGTTGATGATTCTGAGATTTCGACTCATTTAGGCCTTTGTTTGATAGTATAAGTGTCCTCAAATGCCTATTTTATGCTTTAAACTGATTTTAAAGTGTTGATTTGCAGCTATGAAGGCTAAGGAGCAAGGCAAGGACATTACCAGACAAAAGGAACTAAAAAGCTGAAGAAGTGAAGAAAAGCGATCCTGGTGATCGCCAAGACCACTCAGCACACCGTCGAGTGGCTCTTTAGTTCGCCCAAAGTTCCAGCGTGCCACCCCTGAGAAAAACCAAGTTGGCGACAGAAATGGGCAGTCGGAGAATCGTTGATCGGTTCCGCGAAAACAAGTTGGACCGCCCAAAGTTACATGACCTGGGATGCTGAGGACCATTGCAAAATGCGATGGAAGAGAGCAAAGGGTTGATCGCCGAACAACTTGGCGAGGCGCGAATTATTCCGCCAACTGGATTTTCAGGCCAAAAAGTGGGAAACTAGAAATTGATATTTAAAAGGAATTTCGAGGAGTTCTATTATTTTTATGTTAGTTCCCATAGAGTTCTAATTCCCAGAGTTCGACTTACGAGTTTTTCACTTAGCTTTGGAGTTTCCACCGGAGACTTGGAGGATTTCTGAGTGGATTTTTGAACTTGAGAAATTTGGACCATTGTAAAGACTTGCGTACCTGTACCCAGATCATGGATAATGTATTTGGTAATCGTTTATCTATTTTTATGATGTCCAGTTAAACCCCCAATTCTTGGGTGTGATCATTTGATTATGGCATGAATTATCTCATGTGTATTGTTAAATACAGATTTAAATACTTAATTGAAGTGGGTTTAATTGATAGTTGTGTTTTAATCTAAGAATTGTAGTGGCAAATGCAATTCGAACTTAAAATTTTGGGCTTCTAGAAAAAAGGGTTTTCGAATCAAAGTTTTTAATTGATGATTATAGTTATTAATTTGATATGGCTTTAGCTCGAAAGAGTAAATTCTAATCACAATTCTACCTATCTAGTTCAAATGAGTAGATAAATTAAGGCGTCGGTTGTTCTTATTTGCTAAACTTGTTGATGTTCGAAAGAAATCACTTGATTCATGATAGTTGTTCGAGAGAAAACTATCGTACTTATAGTCTAGCCTATCCACTGATATTTAGCTATTTGTTAGTAATTTCAATAACCTGTATTGTTAAATTTGCCTATAATCGATCACATTCCTAGAATTCCTCTCTATATTACTATTTCCTTTGTTTTGCCTGTGTTGTAGCTGATAGTTAACAATCCAAACCCCCCATCTGACATTCGTTGTCATACCCTTAGATTTATTTGCATGTTTTCGACAAACTTATTCGTATAACTGAATAGACAACTTTATAACTTCATAACTGAATTTAGACATGTACCGCTCCCTGTGGGTTCGACTCTAACTCTTCGATGGGTTTTATACTAGTTAACGATCGTTTACACCTAGAATTGGATGAGGTGTACTTGAAATGTTAATCAAAATGGAGTTGGTGCAGGGGAGAGGTGTTTTTTAAAATTCTATTATTGAAGTTGAATTGTGATATTTTTGTGTTATAGTTGAATCGACTTACGTTGGTTTGTGTCTTTTGTTTTGAACATAAGAAGAGATGAGCGTGAACTGGAGTAATGGTTGTGAAGTGGGCCACCAAGATGATATTGGAAATCTGAATAATGTCAATGACCCAACTCAATCGGGTGGTGTTGGTTCAATATGTCTACCTCCTGTTGAGGGGAATGTTGTCTTCCATGTTACTAGAATGATGCTACAACTCCTCCAAATAAAAGGATTATATGGAGGGCTGGCCCACGAAGACCCCATGAGCATATTCAGAACTTCGTGGGTGTTTGTGATCCGTTTTTATTCAAGAACATATCATAAGAATCAGTCCGTCTCAGGTTGTTTTCATTCTCTTTGATGGGTGAAGCTACCAAATGGTTAGCTGAGTTACCGAGGGACTCTATCACCTCTTGGGATGAACTTACCACAGTGTTCCAAGTGAGATTTTTTCCCCCTATCAAAAATGATGACGCTAAGGGATATCATCTAAGGTTTAAAATGCTTGGAAGGTGAACTAATCCACGAGACGTGGCTAAGATTTAAGAAGTTGGTGCTTCAATGCCAAACTCACAGACTTCAAAACAAAGTGCTTCTATAATACTTCTATAGGAGTCCTGACTCGATGAACAAATGAGTTGCTGACCTTGTTCCTGGTGGTATAATGCAACAACCCTATGAAGTAGCGTGCGTCTCAACTCCTTGATTGCATGAAAAAGATCAATAGAGCACGGTACACTCGTGAGGACCAAGTGTCTCTTCTCACGTTTAGGATGATGAAAGAGAAGATCGAGAAGGATCAAGAGAGAGACCAAAATATGGCAAAAATAATGACCCAGCTGGATATCTTGGTGAAAAATGTGATGGGTAGTTGCTTGAATAGTGTTAATGTTGTAGGTGTGGGAGGATTAAACCCAGATTAAGCACATTTGGAGGCATTGTACAATGAAGAAGTGAACTTCCTTGCAAATCAAGGAGGAGGATTTCGTTCAAACTATTCAAGGTCGGGTGGAAATACGAGTTGGAAGGGAGATGAGGGATACAGAGACCGTGACAAAGATTGTCTTGATCGTAACGCTACTTGGAAGGAAAGAGAGTGTGACAAGGACATGTACGTCCCACCCCATGAGCGTCAAAAGCCCAAGGAATTGGAAAACGTATGTACGAAAGACATGCGCTCACACATTCTCAATAAGGTTGAAGGGTCGGACAAGGTTTTGAAAGAAATGAAAAAAAACGTCTTTACACTTAAGCAAACGGTCACCCACCATTCAGTATTGATCAAGCAATTGGAAAGGTAAATGGGTCAAATTTCTTCTCATTTGAATCCAATGCCAAAAAGGAGCCTACCAAGTGATACCTTGGCAAACCCGAAGAATGATCCTTGAAAGAGTATCCACGTTGTGCCACGACGTTAAATGAGGCACTTCTTTGGAGGCAACCCAAGGTTTATTGCTTTTATTTTTTATTGTTTGAATAATGGGTGTTGAAGGTGCATGTTGAAAAGTTGAAGTTTTGGGAAAAGAGCATTTGGGCGAGCCAAAAGCACTCGGCGACTCGCAGATAGAATGCTTGATCGCCCTTTATCTACACCCCTATAACCCTTATTGCACTGTAACTTTTGGCAGACAAAATCCTTGTTCGCCGAAAGTAGTCGGCGATTAACCGAAAGTCCTTTCCATCACCGATTTGCCATAATTGTTGAGCCAATTCCTTTGGCGAGCTCGATCTAGCTCGCCAAAGAGGTTCGGCGAGTCTGTCTACAATTAAATATATGTGCTTCAATGTGATTCTTATTTAACTTACCTTTAATGTTTTGCAGAAATGGTTCGGACTAATCTAACCACGCCATCGCAGAAGAAAGCACGGGGAATTACTACAAAGGAAGGGGGGTCAGGTCCTCCAAAGAAGAGAAGGCAAGAACTCTCACCGGGAGACAAAGGCAAAAGAAAGAAGCACATAGCTAAGAAAGTAGCCGCTGACAACCGAGCTGAGTTTTCTAAACCTGAAGACGAGCAACCCTTGATTAACCGAAGAAATGAGCTTCGAACTAGATCTCAATCCACATCCACCAGAGTTCCCTCAGCTGCCACCCCTCCTGAAGTAGATTCAGTGCCAGCCCAGGCACCTCCAGTGACCCCTGCACTCCCTATCGTTCCTTCACCTAGACTGCTGAACAGATTGAAAGGCGATGGGGTATGAACCATCCTAGGGGAGAAGCTGTTATCTACAGAGGGCCTGGAGGGAAAGTACCCCGATGTCAGGGACACCATCCACTACCATGAGTTTAGGTAGTTCACCAGGCCCGTAAGCCCTTATATTCCTTCCTGGGTCCAGGAATTCTATATGGCTTATGGGGAGTTAGTGCCCAAAAGAAAGAAGAAGGCAAGTGAATTCAAACCAGTGAAGTCGGTCAAGGTCAGAGGCAAGGAAGTTGGGTGCAGCAGTGAATATATTAACACTGTTTTGATTAGATCGTTGTACTCTGCACTTCTTTACGAGGGGTTGCCCATTGCTCAGTCCCTAGATGACTTGAAGGGTTGGTTGACTCCTCTGATTTCTGACACACCCCCGAGGTGGATGAATGTAAGGGACCCTATTAAGAAGAGGGACTTGAACATTGCTGCTAGGTTCTGGTTTGGCTTTATCAGCTGCACCATAATTCCATCCCAGAACGAGTCCATTTTGCGCCATCCAAAAGAAGTTTGCCTTTGTTCTATCATGTCTAGGAAACGCATCGACCTGGGACTTCTGATATCACAGGAGATGGCCACGAGAGCCAAACAGAAACAAACTTCTCTGCCATTCCCAGTCCTGATCACTGAGCTGTGTCGGCATGCTGGAGTACCTCGGGACACTGCGAGATATATTGAGGTTACCCCTTCATCCTCCACTAACATCCGGCATATTGAGGCCGAGTACATACGAGATGAGGCTGACGGGAGGAGAGAAGTTCTGGTATATTTCTCCAGATGTTGACGTTGACTTGTTACCTAAAGAGGTATCTTCACCTATTTCGGCCTTTGGGCCTTCAAGTACATCCGCTCCTTCCTCTTCTTTGCAGCCCCCGGGTGTTTCCTCCTCCTCCCAGCTTGTCAGGATTACTCATGCCATGACCCTGAAGATGGGGAATTTATCCCAATCAGCTGATATGCGGGAAACCCGACTCGAGAGATCCATCCCTGGGATGATCGAGAGAGCCATACTTGCTGCACTCACCCCCCTCCAGACATTTATTGATGAGTTGACTATGAGAGTCACAGCTTGTTAGAGCAGACAGGCGGAGGCCTCTGAGGTGACTGCTTTGAAAGCTGAGGTAGCAGAATTGAGGAAGGACGTGGACTATCTAAAGTATACCGACTTCAATTCATTAATAGAGGTTGCTGAAGATGAAGATGCCCCAGACACTTTAGAGATTCCTCCGGCCACCACCGGAGAAGTACAGATGCATAGCACAGTAGAGGAGGAGTCAGATGCTGAGACTGATGAGGAGATGATTGAGCTCCGAGATGAGAGCATATTTAGAGATTTTCTAGATCTTGTAGAGACGATTGTGTAGCCGGTGATCCAGACATCGCTGACTCAGACCTCCACAGCAGCTCCTATAGGATCTGGCACTTCTATTCCCTCTGAGGTGACTTTAGGCATTGATGCCTAGATCTCGAGCACTATTCCGGGCACTAATACCCAAGTATAGACTACTGCACCGGGCATTAAGGCCCAGACAGATGGAGAGACTGCATAGACATGATCCTTTCTTTACCTTCCTCTTTGTTTTACTTTTGCTCACTTTTAAGATACTTTAATTCATTTGCATTTGAGGGCAAATGATTTTTGTTTGTAGTGGGGTGAGGCCCACCTTTGTGCATATTTGTTTTGTTTATATATTTGGGTTGGAATTTATAATTTTGTTAATAATACATTTTTGTGGGTGCTTCAGCTAGAGTTCTCTATACCTTGGATCCATAAATGGACCTCGGAAGTTGGTTATACAGAAGAACATATACCGTGTTTATACCGCATTTATTATAACAATTTTTGGGAATATTTGATGAAGAAAGATCCAAAAACTAAATTATATGGTCAAGAATTACTAGATCTTATTATTGAAAAAATTCAAGAGTATGGTACTATCCCTCACAAGGAGTCGTCGTTGATAGCTCCGTTAAGCATATTGCAAGAAGAATTTCCATCCAGGATGGAAATAAAGAAGACATGATAAATGAGTATCTAAAAGAAGTTAGAAGGAATCTTCTCCTTAATATCACTCATTATGCCAAATCAGACACTTCTATGAGAAGTGAAACGAGTGATGATGTTCAAGAGGATAAAGACACTCAACCATGTGGAGATTCGCTACAGCAAACAAAAGATATTCTATTCAGCCTAAAGGGAAAAGAGGTGTGAAGCTTATCCTAAATGATGGAAAGCACTATCAACAGTAGAAACACAGTTGAGTAACAATAGATATACTGTTACTAGGACCAGAATAAGGGCCTACTATCCCTGTACAAAGATGCTTTCTTTTTCTATAAATAAGTGTGTTTCATTTTAGTTGAGAAGCAGGTTAAAAAACCCTCTCTCTCTCTCTCTCTTTCTTTTCTCTCTATCTTGTAAAGAACTCTCTTGTATTGTAATTTAATTTTATCGGAGTACCGGAGTTGTAATAAAAGAATATACTTATTCCACCAAGCCCTGGTGTTGTCCACGAAGGTACTTTTATTTTTCCTTTCTTTTACTTTCTCTGCTTCTCTGATCTAAGACGTGACTATGTCCGGCTAAATAATTATATCTATGTCGGATAACTAGATTCACTTTTATATTTCCATGAAAGATCTAGACTTTATCTAAATATGAATAAATTTATATATGGTTTCTTGTCTTGGTTCTGAGATGGTGGTACAATCAGATTTAATACAACATGTTATTGGCTTTGTCTTAGTGACTATGTTTAGCCAGCCGTGGTTCTAAGCCCGTGAATATGTTTCTAAAGGGCTCTCTATACCCGGTTAGAACTGCTAGACACATGGGCTCAATAACAATACGTGTTGAATCTTGACAGACCCTTTGCTTGGGTAAAAATGATTAAGTCCTTCCAGTAAGACGGGATCTCAGAAAAGGGTCTTACTGGAAGGACTTAATCCTTTTTACCCAAGCAAAGGGTCTGTCAAGATTCAACACGTATTGTTATTGAGCCCATGTGTCTAGCAGTTCTAACCGGGTATAGAGCGCCCTTTAGAAACATATTCACGGGCTTAGAACCACGGCTGGCTAAACGTAGTTACTAAGACAAAGCCAATAACATGTTGTATTAAATCTGATTGTACCACCATCTCAGAACCAAGACAAGAAACCATATATAAATTTATTCATATTTAGATAAAGTCTAGATCTTTCATTGAAATATAAAAGTGAAGCTAGTTATCCGACATAAATATAAATCTTTAGCCGGACATAGTCACGGCTTAGATCAGGGAAGTAGAGAAAGTAAAAGAAAGGAAAAATAAAAGTACCTTCGTGGACAACACCAGGGCTTGGTGGAATAAGTATATTCTTTTATTCCAACTCCAGTACTCCGGTAAACTTAGATTACAATACAAGAGAGTTCTTTACAAGATAGAGAGAAAAGAGAGAGAGAGAGGGTTTTTTAACTTGCCTCTCAACTAAATTGAAACACACTTATTTATAGGAAAAGAAAACATCTTTGTACAGGGATAGTAGGCCCTTATCCGGGTCCTAGTAACAATATATCTACTGTTACTCAACAGTGTTTCTACTGTTGATTGTGCCTTCCATCATTTAGGATAAGCTTCACACCTCTTTTCCCTTCAGGATGAATAGAAAATCTTTCGTTTGCTGTAGTGAATATCCACATAGTTGAGTGTCTTTATTCTCTTGAACATCATCACTCGTTTCACTTCTCATAGAAGTGCCTGATTTGGCATAACGAGTGATATTAAGGATAAAGATTCCTTCTAACTTCCTCTAGATACTCATTTACTATGTCTTCTTTATTTCCATCCTGGATGGAAATCCTTCTTGCAATATGCTTAACGGAGCTATCAGCGACGACTCCTTTGTGAGGGATAGTACCATACTCTTGAATTTTTTCAGTAATAAGATCTAGTAATTCTTGACCATATAATGCCTTAGTTTTTGGATCTTCATCAATTTGTCCCAAAAATTGTTATAATAAATGTGGTATAAACACCGAATCTATTCTTCAGTATAACCAACTTTCGGGGTCCATTTATGGATCCAAGGGATAGAGAACTCTATAAAGAAATAGATTTGTTCAATTTGATCTAGTTAACAAATATGATCGGTGTGGTATAAATTATTAAGGTCTGGTGAAACCTTAACCCATTCTTTATATAATTTTAAGAAAGGATCCGGCAAAATTTTTATAGTTGGACCGTGGTATGACCGCCAGTTCAAGAACCAATTAGGGATCGGTTCAACAAATATTTTTGCACAGATTTTGACGAACCACGTATGTTTATGCCTCTTATTATTATAATAGAGGACTTTATTGAAGGCGTTAATATAATACCAATGGGTAAAACTAGTGGGTACCTTATTCAAACTGATTTGTCTTTCTTTCATCGAGGAAATACCCCAATCTTCTATCGAAATAATCTTCTTTATGATCATTTTGGAGAAGTTATAAACGTTCTCTCTAGTGTTGTAACCGGAGAAATGTTGAAACTTAGCACTACTAGTACCTATCAAAATCGTCTCGTAATATGAGCGAGTCTTATATGATTCACCTGGGAAATAGAATCCGTTACTAAGATAACGCTGAAATATCTTCTAGGGTTCGTCTTTTCACTGAATTTCAGAGTTTTCCAGAAGAAATATTATTTCTGTTTTGGCTACCTTTTCGTACGATTTGATATCATCAATATCGTCTTCAGCAATGGAAGCAAAGGTATCACCCTTTTCCTTTTGTGACAAATATGCTTGTAGTTCTTCATATAATGGGCTACTTTCTGGAATATCTTCTAGATGTACTGACGACGATGATGCCGCCATTTGTGCTCCCTTGGAGTGCAAATTTATCAAACTCATGCCTCCTCTCTGTAGAATTGGATAATTTGTCGAGGATCCATATGAAGATCCTGACGACGATCCGGGGAATGATATTCCCCTGCCACGTGGGTTATTTCCCCTGCCTTGTCCCTTGGTTACCCAAGGAGGGTCCGTCCTACAAACAAAGCATTTTGTTTTAGTCATCTATAAGATCGTAAAATTCATAATAATGCTGGTAATAATAATTATGATCATCAAAATTGATGACTTCTTCAATATTATGAATAGTGAAGACATCTATCACCATTCCATCGATGATTTTCCATAGGATATTCTCCTGTACATCTCGGTTGAGAGGAACCACCTTTAATATTGTTACCAAAGTTTTATCGGTAAAGAAAGGATTTTAAAAACTCATTTTTTACGAAGATAGATATTCTTTAGATAAGAAATCTGGAAGAGAATTATCACTTCCTTTTTTATAATGGATTTCAAAATCAAAGGGGGCTAACTGAACTTGCCACCTGGCGAATATTAATTTCGATGCATCGTGTTTGAAGTCTATCAAACATTTATTTAACAGATTGTGCATCCGTTTTTATCAAAAAAATTCAATTATATAAATGATCTTGGAATTTTAAAACGCATTTAACAATGGTTAACATTTTATGAGTCACCATAACATATTTTCTCTAAGCATCGCTCCATTTTCCTGAATGAAATCAAATCAGATATTCAGTTTTATCACGAGCATTAATTTGTTTTAATATTCCTCCATAACCAGTGTTAGATGCATCTGTCTCAACTATCTTCTGCCAAGTAGGATTAGCAAGAGTTAAACATGGCAAAGATTGAACAAGAAGCTTAATATTCTTTACCAAAGTAGTAAGACTATTAGTCCAAGAAGACTTATGATCCTTTATTATCCTGTCATATAATGGAGCTAAATCACGAGATAAGTCCTTGTAAAAAGGGGAAATAGAATTCAAACTTCCCAAGAATCTTCGTAATTGCGTCCTATCTATAATAATATCAGGAAATTTAGACGCAAACTCAATAGATCTTTGAATGGGAGTTACTTTTCCCTGACAAATAAGATGTCCTAAAAATATGACATTAGTTTGAAATAAATTCATTTTTGATTTAGAAATTACCAAATTATTTTGTATAACAATTTTCTTGAAAATGTTTAAATGTTTAATATGCATTTCAAGAGTTTTTGAATAAGCCAAAATATCATCAATATAAACAATGATGAAATCAAAATATGGGTTGAAAATATCGTTCATAATTTTCTGAAATTCAGAAGGAGCGTTTTTCAATCCAAATGGCATAACGTTCCACTCATATTGGCCTAACGCAACATTGAAAGTTGTTCTATAAGCATTCTCTTTAAATATTTGAATCTGCCAATAACCTGATTTTAAATCAAATTTTGAATAGATAATAGCATCATATAATCTAGATAATAAATCCCTTTTATTTGGGATAAGATACCGAATCCATATCAAATACATATTTAAAGGTGTATAATTTATTACTAACCTGGGGACACCTCGTTCCATTTCTACTGCATTATTAACATAAAATGCAGTGCAAGACGAAGGAGATTTTGAAGTTTTAATCAAACCTTTTTGTAACAGACTATCAATTTCCTTTTTGTAGAATTCAACCAATTCGGCGTTCATATTACAAGGACGAGATATGGTAGGGATATCATCCTCAGAGAAGTAATCTTCATAAGGAAGGGTCACAATATGCTTTTTTCGATTCCAAAAAGCACTAGGATGATCAGCACAAATATCAATGGCCATTCGTTCGGAAATTAATTTAATTTTTTCCTGTACTTTAGTGAATTTCAAAGTATCAAAGATATTCATACTAAATAATTCAGGTTGTAAAGAATCAACATGCTTCTGTTCCATATTAATCAAATCATTAATATCACGAGAGATAGGATCAGTGACAAAAAGTATAACTAATAACATTATTCTTATAAGTAGCGGAAAACCCTTTAGCATCTCTTTTAGTAAAAGGATAAATAGCATTTATAAAAGGAGTTCCAAGTATAATTGGAGGGTGTAACTGATTTTTAACCAAGAAAAAGAAATGCGGAATGCAAACTTTATGTTGGAAAATACGCGTATTAGGCAATTTATACTTTATATCTAAAGCATGTCCAGAAGCAGATTTAACCAAATGAGTTATTTTTTCCAAGTATTTAGTAGGCACAATGCCTTCTTGAATACAACTAACATCTGCTCCACTATCAATCATAGCAATATTAGTTATAGAAAAAGTGTTATCAATTAGGATGGTGCATTTAACATACCATTCATGAGCAGTAACAATTTGAATCATTCCCAAAAACATACCTTGCCTGAGATCAAGATTGAAAGGTTTTGCAAGAGTATTTTCTTCAGCAATATTTTTCCCTTTGTTATGAACTGATTCAATTTGAGTAATCCGATGATCACCAATCATTTTATTTTGTTTAAGAGATTTAATCTCATTTTGAAAATTTTCAATTACTCCCTTTAGATCATCAAAAGAAGAATCTCGAGTAGAAATAGGTTGTTTACTAAGCCTATTATTAACTTCAGACAAAGAGTAAGGTGCAGAATACTCAAATTCAAAATCATTTTTAGGTTTTTCAATAGTTTTTGAAGAACTAGCATTGTTATTAACAGCTAATTGAATAATTTTTTCACGCAAATTGTTATCAGTAACATCTTTCAGAAGTTCAATCACATTGTCATAAGTAATAGTATTAATGTTTAAATCTTCAAATTGACATTGCAGTTTATAAAATTCATCATTTTTGGACGAGCAAATATCACCTCGGCATACGCAGGCATTTGCATTTACCTCCTGATTATTATCACAGGATTCAGGTAAATCAATGTCTTCCTCAGAACCTGATGTATAAAGGAAACTATAAACCTTTTCATGCAGCTCATCATCCAGCTGTAAGGTTTTCAGCTTTTCAAGCTTACAATTTGGTGCTATATGCCCAAATTTGCCACACTTGTAGCACTTGATCCTAGCGAGTTCCCGCCTAGATCTATTTTTGTTAAACCTATTTGATTTACGATAAGCTCTACGCTCTTCACGTTCTTTGCTAGACCTCTTCTTTCTATAAGGTTTATAAGGGTTGCAGTCTTTAGAATCTCCATGTTTGGTCGTTTTGCTATTAGCAACCATACTGGGTAACCCAAACTGGACACAGAAGTCCCCTAACTAAGATCTTTCTCTAAGTTTATCCATCTTAAGTCGTCGAGATAAACATAATTCATTACACAAGTTTATACCTTCTTGAGTACAAATTCCTATCAGCTTACCATAAGTATAAGCGTTGTAAGGAATTTCACCTTGAGGATTCCTTAGAGTTTTCTTAACTCTTACGGTAAATAAAGGGGGGAGACCATCTATAAACTTAGCCTTCCAATACTCAAGACCGTTTTCGGGAAGTTCCATCACCCGACTCATATAAGTGTCTTTGTAACATCAGAATTCTCTCAAGTGTCTGCAACGAAGACCATTTAACAGGGTATGAACAGTTTCATATTGATTGGTAAATCTACCATTGAAATGTTCTAGAATGGTTAAGACTAAGGTATACACCGCGTTTTCTCTATTAGCAACTAGAGCCATGCCTAAGTTATCAATTCCTTCAATACTAGAAGTAACATTAATCACAACAATTTTTTCTTCAGTACTCATATAATTATCCCACCAACCTCTGAGTTGGGTAGTAAAACTTGCAATAATCATTTTACAAATATTTCTATCTCCATTCCTCACATTTTTACAAATGGTAGCATACATCAACATTCTATGAACAAGAATAGTCAACTGTCGATCAGTCAAACCGTCAAGATTCCATTCATATATTTTAGATCCACTATAAGAGGTATTGGTCTGATTCCAGTCTCGTACCTCTATTAGCACCTCTTGAGGAGTAGGTTTGGAATAGTAATAAGTTTGTATGCTAGGTTTTTGAGAAAACCTAGCATGAAAGTGCAACTTTGAATCGACAGGCGGTAGTCCGCGCGATCATCTTCAATGTAGCTTATTCATATCCAAAGTGCAACTTTGAATCGACATATATACAAATTTATATTGCTTTAATGACTGTATGGAAGGACTTAATCCTTTTTACCCAAATAAAGGGTCTGTCAAGAATCAACACGTATTGTTATTGAGCCCATGTGTCTAGCAGTTCTAACCGGGTATAGAGCGCCCTTTAGAAACATATTCACGGGCTTAGAACCACGGTTGGCTAAACGGAGTTACTAAGACAAAGCCAATAATATGTTGTATTAAATCTGGTTGTACCACCATCTCAGAACCAAGTCAAGAAACCATATATAAATTTATTCATATTTAGATAAAGTCTAGATCTTTCATGGAAATATAAAAGTGAAGCTAGTTATCCGACATAGATTTAATTCTTTAGCTGTACATAGTAACGACTTAGATAAGAGAAGCAGTGAAAGTCAAAGAAAGGAAAAATAAAAGTACCTTCGTGGCCAACACCAAGGCTTGGTGGAATAAGTATATTCTTTTATTCCAACTCTGGTACTCCAGCAAACTTAGATTACAATACAAGAGAGTTCTTTACAAGATAGAGAGAAAAGAGAGGGGTTTTTATAACCTAGAAATAGAAATGCAGAATGAAAACTTTATTTTGGCAAATACGCGTATTAGGCAATTTATACTTTATATCTAAAGCATGTCCAGAAGCAAATTTAACCATATGAGTTGTTTTTTCAAAGTATTTAGTTGGCACAAGGCCTTCTTGAATACAACTAACATCTGCTCCACTATCAAGCATAGCAATATTAGTTAGATAAAAAGTATTATCAATTAATATGGTGCATTTAACATACCATTTATGAGCAGTAACAATTTGCATCATTCCCAAAAAATATACCTTGTTTGGGATCAAGATTGAAAGGTTTTGCAAGAGTGTTTTCTTCAGCAGCAATATTTTTTTCTTTGTTATGAACATTTTCAATTTGATTAATACGATGATCGCACATCATTTGATTTTTTTTAAGAGATTTAATCTCTTTTTTCAATTTTTCAATTTCTTCTTTAAGGTCATCAAACGAAGCATCTCGTGTAGAAATAGGTTGTTTATTAAGCCTATTATTAACTTCAGACAATGAGTAAGGAGTAGAATACTCAAATTCAAAATCAGTTTTAGGTTTTTCAATAGGTTTTGAAGAACTAGCACTGTTATTAACAACTAATTGAATATTTTTTTCACGTAAATTATTATCAGTAACATCTTTCAGAAGTTCAATCATCTTATCAGAAGTTCAATCATCTTATCAGAAGTAATAGTATGAATGTTTAACTCTTCAAACTGATATTGTATTTTATAAAATTCATCATTTTCGCACGAGCAAATATCACCTCAGCACACACAAGCATTCATATTTACCGGCTGATTATTATCAGAGGATTCAGGTAAATCAATGTCTTCTTCAGAACCTGATTCAGAATCATTATCGGACTCAAAACCTGAAGTGTAAAGGAAACTATAGACCTTCTCGTGCAACTCATTATCCAGCTCTAAGGTTTATAGCTTTTCAAGCTTACAATTTGGTGCTATATGCCCAAATTTTCCACACTTGTAGCACTTGATATTAGCGAGTTCCCACCTAGACCTATTTTTGGTAAATCTATTTGATTTACGATGAGCTCTATGCTCTTCACGTTCTTCTCTAGACCTGCGTCCAGCCATTTTCTTCTTATAAGGTTTATCAGGGTTAGAGTCTCCCTGTTTGATGGTTTCATTATTAGGAGAAGTACTGGGTAATCCATACTGAACACAAAAGTCTCCTAGCTGAGATCTTTCTCTAAGCTTATCCATCTTAAGTTGTCGAGATAGTCTTAATTCATTGCACAAGTTTATACCTTCTTGGGTACAAACTTCTATCAATTTTCCATACATATAATTGCCATAAGGGATTTGTCTTTGAGGATCCCTTACAGTTTTCTTAACTCTGACAGTAAATAAAGGAGGGAGACCATCTATAAACTTAGCCTTCCAATGCTCAAGATTGTTTTCGGGTAATTCCATCACCCTACTCATATAAATATCTTTATACCACCGAAATTCCCCTAAATGCCTACATCGTAGTCCATTTAAAAGTGTACGCACAGTCTCATACTGATTGGTAAATCTACCATTAAAATGCTCTAAAATGGTTAAGACTAAGGTATAAACAACGTCTTCTCTATTAGCAACTAGGGCCATGCCTAGGTTATCAACCCCTGGAGAACTCGAAGTAGCATTTATCATACTAGTTTTTGCTTCGACACTCATATAATTATCCTACCAACCTCTAAGTTGGCCAGTAAAACCTGCAATAATCATTTTGCAAATATTTCTATCTGTATTTCTTACATTTTTATAGATACTAGCATATATCAATATTCTATGAACAAGAATAGTCAGTTCTCTATCAGTCAAACCGTCAAGATTCCATTCATAAATTTCAGACCCACTATAAGAGGTATTGGTATGATTCCAGTCCCGTTACTCGATCAGTACATCTTGAGGGGTATGTCTGGAATAGTAATACATTTGCATGCTGGGGTTTTGAGCAAACTGAGTAGTATTACCACTATTCTTTTTTGGATAACCGCGAAGTTTATTAAACTCTAATGCAATGCTCTTTAAAATCAAAAGCTTGTTCTATTTCATTAGCAAATTTTTTTGACATATCCATCGATTTTTCACTAAATTCAGAAAACTTTTTATTAAGAAGTTCTTCTAAATCAAAAAGGGGATTAAAGACAAAATCCTGAATCTCAGGGGGTCTATGTACATTAACCGAAAGTTTTGGTACCTGCTTCGAGGTAGAAGTTGTTTTAGGAGATTTTAAATCAGTTTTTATCTGAATTAGCAGGTGGTTAGTTCATCTAATTTTCTATCAAGAGAACTAATATGTTCACCCAAAACCTTTACATAAAGTCCCAAATAATTTTTTTGAGAAATTAAATTATTAATTTCATTGATGCTGACTGTCGCAACATCTTCTTCAATAAATTTTTGAAAGGCAGTAAAAGTAATACCAGTATTATTTGGTAAAATAAATGATGCATGAGGGGGATAAATAGATTTAACAATATTACCAGATTCATCCTTATAAGATCGTTCAAAAACGTTAATGAATAAAGGTAAATAAGTGGTTATAAACCAGGGTATAAAAATATAATATGATTATGTAATGCACACGTTTCATAAAATTCTTGAGAAGTATTATTTAAATCATCGGTACTATAAGTGTCAAAAAATCAAGTTTTAAATCGGTTCCATTTATTAGTTGAAAATTTATTTCGAAAATATTTTCTAGCCAGTGAACCTGGACTAAAATCTATTTGGTGTGTGTCCATCATCAAGTATCGTTAGGATTAAAGTCCATTTCGGATGCAAAAGGAATATCCTTATCAGAGATATCAGAAGACTTATAATTTACTCGAACTATATTTAAACGAGGATCAATTTTGATTTTATTTTTATCAGTAGATATAACAGATGATAATGTATGCAAAGAAGTAACTCGATTATGGGATGGACCATATAACAGTTCTATCGGTGAAATATGCTGAATAGCCAGAGATCTTCTATCAGAATATGAATGTCTATTATAAGGAACACTTTTTTCATCAAACTGAATGCAAATCTTACCATCAAAATTCTGAGTAATATGAGAATATTCAGAATTAGTGACTGCGTCGGTTAATTGAGCAGGAGGTATAACAAACTCTAAAGTCCAAGTAGTAGGAAAATTAATTTCTTCTCATTTAATAGTTCTTCTAGTAGTGACCTTAGATTTGGCAAAAATAGTTTCTACCATAATAGTTTGATCTGATGTATCATATAATTTACATCTAGGATTCAAAGTGACAAGTAATTTATAATATATGCAATATGAGAATCAAATCAATTCAGATCCAGGTGAATAATTATAACCATGCGTTTTAACATTCAGGGTTAAAGCATCTAAAATATTAGAATAACTCAGAGATAACTTCAAATTAGGCTGAATATTAAAATATACTGGACCATATATAAGCAATAGTGGATTCAATTGAACCCATCAAAGATTGTCTAAAATTAAAATTTCTCGCATCGCGAAGAGCAGCTAAGAATGTCTCAGGTAACCCTTTAAGAGTTAAAGGCTTAAAAGCAATCTGTAACATACCAATGAGCAAGAACTTGTAATGATTTTTATAAACATCAATATCTCTTTTATTTAAGAAACGAATAGTTTGTTTAGAAGAATTTAACGCCAGAGATTGTTCAGTTGTTTTAACAAGTTGTTTAATAGAGATTTTATCAAACCAACCATAATCATAAATGGTTTTTATAAGAACTTTCGAAATAGTCCATTAGTTTAACAAATAAAGATTTTGAGTTATATCTACCTCTTCCAATCGCATACTTTTAGTACTAGTATCTCCTAGATCCATGATCAAGAGAATATATCTATGCCAAAATATTTCACATCAATCTCATATGTATCATGAAAGTTCCTAGGCTCTGATACCAATAAAACAGAATCTCCAAAAATAGGCGGTAGTCTGCGCGGTCATCTTCAATCTAGCTTGTCAGCATCCGAATTCAAAGGGATAAATCCGATCAGAAATACATATAAATTTTTATATAATTTGATGACTGTATGGAAGGACCTAGTCCCTTTACCCGAGCAAAGGGTCTGTCAAGATTCGAATACGGATTGTTAGTGAGCCCATGTGTCTAGAAGTTCTAATCGTAGTTCAAAGGGATAAATCTGAACCGAAATACATATAAATTTTTATATAATCTGATGACTGTATGGAAAGACGTAGTCTCTTTACCCAAGTAGAGGGTCTGTCAAAATTCGAATACATATTGTTAGTGAGCCCATATGTCTAGCAGTTCTAACCGGGTATTACGCGCCCTTTTAACCTCTTATTGGACTGAAACCACGGCTGCCTATACGGAGTCACTACGACAAAGCCACTAACTTGTTGTATTGAATCTGACTGTACCACCATTTCGTAACCAAGTCAAGAAATCATATATAAATTTATTCATATTTAGATAAAGTCTAGATCTTTCATGATATATATTAAAGTGAAGTTAGTTATCCGGCATAGATATAATTCTTTAGCCGGACAAAGTCACGGCTTAGATCGGAGATATATAGAAATTATAATGGAAATAGAAAGTACCTTGTTTATAGCAACACTTTTATTCAAACTCCGGTAAGTCTCTGGCAAGATCACAGATTACAATAAGAAAGAAGAAAGAAGAGAGAGAGAGAGAGAGAGAGTTTCTAAAAACCTCCCCTCAACTAAATTTACACACCCTTATTTATTGGAAAAGAATGCATCTTTGTACAGGGGTAGTAGGCCCCTATCGGGGTCCTAGTAACAGTATATCTACTGTTGCTCCACAGTGGTTCTATTGTTGATAGTGCTTCAACTATTTGAGATAAGCTTCATTCTGCTTTTCCTTTAAGTCCGAACAGGAAATCTTCGGTTTGCTGTAGCGAATCTCCTCATGGCTCAGTGTATTTTCCTTCTTGAACATCATCACTCGTTTCACTTCTCATAGAAGTGTCTGATTTTGCATAATGAGTGATATTAAGGAGGAGATTTCTCCTAACTTCTTCGAGGTATTCATTTATCATATCTTCTTTGTTTCCATCCTGAATGGAAATCATTCGTGCCATATGCTTAACGGAGTTATCAACGA
>JAJOOO010030286.1:0-20109 GCA_029582685.1 Solanum piurae
TCCTTTTCTAGTTCAACCAACTCATAGTACCTCTTCCCAAGAAAGGCCCCATTTCTTAGTCATAGCCAATCTAGGTTCATAAGGATAGCTCATTTGACTTTCTTAGATAAGGATTCTCATGCCGTTCCGGCTCCATCCATCTCTAAATCTATCATTTCACTCAAGAAGGGAACATCACCCTAAGGCCCATCCTTCAACTTTATACATTTACTTAGGAAATCTATACTCATGAAAAGGCACTATGCTTAAGTCTACCAATTCAAGTCTTGGCCTAGAATTCCTCTTTTAGCATTTATAGGAAGAGCTCCATTACTAAGTCATAGCCCAACCAATCATTCATATACAATCAAGCTTTCATGACACAAGACAAGATACTCAAGTCTAGCATATGAGCTACAACATCATCTTATAAAGACTCATCATAGTCCATCATCACCACATATCACCATTTCAAGAGAAACATGCTTTAACATTAGCATAATAACACTTTATACAATATCACACTAATACCATTAGAACATCTTCACATTATAACTTCACACAAACTTTACATATAGCTTCATATAGGACTTTACAGATAGCCTCATATGTGTATAATAATACAACAATATAATAACACTCATATATTGCCCTTCATGGCCTCAATTCACAATAATACAACACAAGAATAAGATATAACACTTCCACCAAAGGTGGATTCAACCTACCAACAACAATCAATTCAATAAAGAGGGTTCAAGCTTTCTTACCATAATCCAAAGCCATAGACAAAATCACCAAAGTCCATGCAATCACCAATAAGGCTTACCACCCTTAACTCACCCATTATCAACCATTAATCATGAATAAACATTAAAAAACACAAGAGATATCAATACAATTCACTTTACACATAATTCCATCAACTTTGAATTTATAAAAATAGATCCACTTCATAGCAAATTTTAGGGTTTCCTAGAAGACAAGGGTTCATGGAGTATTTCATTCAAAAACCACAAACAAACATCAATTAGTCCATATCCAAATTTTTCAAATCATTTTCATGCAAGAACCCTTGATAGAATTCAAAAACAAGCTTTTAGTCAGTTTTTGAAAACATTGCAAAAAATCCTTTGAAATTGACTCTAGGATGAAGATGAGTCCTAGATGAAGAGCCACCATACCTTATTTTATGAATTCCCAAAGAAATTTGATGAAGAAAGCTTTGAATCCAAACCCTAGTTCCCACTTCTCCTTGTTCCTTGAGTTGAGACAAAAATATTGAGAGAGAACTTTGGAGGTTTCGATTTGGGTATTTGAGAATAATGAGTTAAAGGAAGGTTTTAAGACTTAAAACTATTTATATTAATGATATAAAACATTTAAAATCCACCCCACATGTTAAAGACTTAAAACAAAATTACTTAAAAACCCTTCACTTAGGCAGCCCCATCAGGGACCACGCCCACTTCGACGGGTTGTGAATCGTACCACAGCTCGTGGTGGTGCCCGTGGTCCCTTGACCAGTGGGAATCTCCACCATGTCGAGCCCTCAAGGGCCCAAGGCATCTTCACGGAGGCTCCCACGATCCATGGTGCACTCCACGAGTCGTGGTGAAGCTCGTGAAGATGAGGCAGCACCTAGGCAAAGTTATCTTGCCTCCCTTGAGACCAAGTTATCTTCACGACCAAGTATACGGACCATCTAGGGCACCACTGGTCGTGGTGGTGCCCGTGGTCTTTGGGGCAGTGAGCAGCCAATTTGGGACAACCTTGGATTTTTGGCTAAGACTTGCCCCTTTTGGCTTGGCTCCTTGTCTAGCACCCTCAACCAACCTAGAGTAGGTCTCATAGCATGGAGTCTAACACGTGCCTTGACGTTGACTCACTAAACTCTTTCAACTAGACTTTAAAGGTCAAAACTCAACATTTAAACAAGTTACTAACTTCTAAAACACATGAGAAACTCTAGTCCATCCTATTTAATTTTACGGTTTTTACACCATCCGTTTGAGGGTGCAAGGTTGTACTTAAATTCACTTGTGCTCCCAAAGTCTTCTGAAATGGCTTCTAAAAATTTGCAGTGAATTGAGCTCCTCTATCAGATATTATAGAGATTAGAACTCCATGTAGTCGAACTATTTCCTTAATATACAACCTTGCATACTCTTCAGCTGTATAAGAAGTCTTCACCGGCAAAAAGTGCACTGATTTGGTGAGTCTGTCAATTATTACCCATATGGAATCAAACTTCCAAAGTGAGCGAGGCAAACCAGTGAAAAAATCCATGCTTTTCATGTCCCACTTCCAAATTGGAAGTTCTATACGTTGTATATAACCTTCGAGTTTTTGGTGCTCTACTTTTACTTGGTGACAATTTGGACATTGAGCCATAAATTCTGCAATGTTCTTTTTCTTGTCACCCCACCAATACATTTCTTTCAAGTCATGATACATTTTAGTTGACCTAAATGGAAAAAATATCTTGAATGATGTGCTTCCATCACAATCCTCTTTCTTAATTCATCTACATTAGGTACACATAATCTGTTTCGACATCGAAGTACTCCCTCTTGCGTAAGCTCAAATTCCTTTCTCATACCATGTTGTACATTATCCATAAGATGTAATAAAATAGGATAGGTGTACTGCTTCTCTTTCACTTCTACTTTTAATGAGGATTCTGCCGCATTTTTCACAATTACCCTTCGTTTGGAGATTCAAGAAGGTGAACCCCCAAGATAGATAGTTGGTATAAATATTTAGTTATATATTGTCCTCCCATGAATTGCCCATAAGTTCTTGCAATCATATTACGACTAACACATTTGCTTTCCCAAGATGATACAAAATATCAATGTCATAATCTTTTAATAACTCAAGCAACCTTCACTGCCTCAGATTCAGGTCCTTTTGCTTAAAGATATATTGCAAACTCTTGTGATCAATGTATATGTCAACATGAAATCCATGCAAGTAGTGGTGCCATATCTTCAAAGCAAATACAACTCCTGCTAGCTCTAGATCATGGGTTGGATAATATTTTTCATGTGGGCGCAACTTCCTTGAGACATAAGCTATTACTTTACTATGATGCATCAATACACATCCTAAGTCCACTCCCGAATCATCACAATACACTCCATACACTTCCATGCCTTCTGGAAGTACTAATATAGGTGTAGAAGTTTAATTTATTCTTCAGCTCTTGGAAGCTTCTTTCACATGCATCATTCCACTGAAACTTGGTTTCTTTGTGTGTTACCTTTGTTAAGGGTGCAGCAATGGGAGAGAATCCTTCAACGAACCTTATGTAATAACCTGCCAATCCAAAAAAACTATCGATCTCCGTAGGGGTTGTAGGTCTTGGCCAGTTTTTCAGGGCTTCTATCTTTTGAGAATCAACCTTTATTCCTTCGTGAGTTACAATATGACCTAAGAATACTACAAATTTCAACCAAAACTCACATTTATAGAACATCCATACAACTTACAATCAGGAAGAATTTCTAAAACTTGTCACTAGTGATTAGCATGGTTATCTTCCGATCGTGAATACACCAAAATTTCATCTATGAATACTATCAAAAACACATCTAGAAATGGCTTGAACACCCTATTCATCAAATCCATAAAATCCTCTGTTGCATTTGTTAGCCCGAATGACATGACTAAAAACTCAAAATGACCATACTGTGTTCGAAAAGCTTTCTTGGGTATATCTTGATCTTTGACCCTCACTTGGTGATAACCCAACCTCAAGTCGATCTTGAGAAACACTTAGAACCTTGTAACTGGTCAAACAAATCTTCAATTCAAGGGAGGGAATATTTGTTCTTAATCGTTACCTTATTCAACTGCCCGTAGTCAAGACACATTCATAACAAGCCATCTTTCTTACATACAAATAAAATTGGTGCTCCCCATGGGGACATACTAGGCCTTATGAATCCCTTTTCTAGCAAGTATTTTAATTGCTCCTTCAACTCTCATAATTTTTCTGGGGCCAATCTATATGGAGGGATGGATATAGGTTGAGTATCTGGAATCACCTCAATACAAAACTCCTCTTCTTATTCTAGAGGCAAATCCGGAAGATCTTCAAGAAATACATTGGGAAATTCATTTACACTGGGATGGATTGAAGAGTTGGTGACTCCACATCTATATTTTAACCCTCACTTGATGAAATATGTATCCTTTGGACATCTTTTTCTTCACATTAAGGTAAGAAATACTTACCTCTTGGAGCCCCAATATCACTTTTCCATTCAAGGACTGCCTCTTTTGAAAAATGGAAACGCATCATATTAGTTCGGCAATCTACAGTGGCATAACAAGAAGCTAACCAATCCATACCAATTATAACATCAAAATCTACCATTTCTAGCTAAAAAATGTCAGCCAATGTATCACGATACAAATAGTTACAATGCATTAACGATAAACCCTTCTAGATATAATAGACTCACCTATCAGTGTAGACACTTCAAATAGCTTCACTAATAATTCTGGTGTTCTATTGAACTTCCCAACAATTAATGGAGTAACATATGACAATATAGACATTGGATCCATTAGTGCATATATAATATGTGAAAATATGGACAATGTACATGTAACCACATCCGGTGAAGCTTCCAAATTTTATCGATCCCCCAGACCATATGTGCGATTCTGAACTCCACTAGAACTAGTTGTTCCCCGAGTTCCTCCATGACTTGAAGGCATCTATAGTCCCCTACCTAAATAAGGTGTTGATGAGGACGATGCAGTAACTGATCTAGTAGGCTATGCAACACAACACATGCCCCAATGAGGGCAGTTTCTCATCATATGCCCCGGTGTACCACACTAAAAACCAATATGTCCCAAACCTACATGCACCTAGATTATATCTTCCACATTGTTTACAAGGCTATCGAGGAGGCCTTGATTGGCTCGTACTTCCCTGCTCATGATGAACCGCTATTTGTGAACCTTGGCTTTCACTTCTTTGCCCAAATTGATTGCCCCTAAACCCTTGAAACTATGGTGGAGCACTAGCTGTAGAGTAGAAAGATGATGGCCTAGGCGGTCTATTAAAGAACCGAGGCCTAAACTCACCTCGGGATGGTGTAATCTACCCCATGGATCTGGCCCTCTTAGAATGCCCTATTTTTGACTTTTGTGTCCTTCTTCTTTGCCTTTGATCCTCCAACATTTGCACAAAAGCTTACATCCTTGCTATATCCATATCTTTATTCAATGAAGAAATACTACAATCTCTAACCAAATATGAATCGAATCTATCCATATATCGATGAACTCTATCCTCCACAGCTGACCAAGGAATTAAATTTGAGACTGTACTCTCTCTGGATCATACTTCCTTGGTGAAGATTTAAGAACTGATTAGCCCGGGCCTCTTGGATCTCCAATGGCAGATAATGGTCAAGGAATGCCTTTTTGAACTCTTTCCACATAGCTGAAGGTGCATATGTTCCCCTAGATTGCTTCCAAGCTTCATAAAACAATACAACCACACTCTTTAATCTTTATGCAGCTAGCTCAAGTGCTTATTTACCACTTACATGCATACCACCCAAAGTGTGTTGGATCTGATCTATAAAGTTTTGTGGATCTTCATTAGGATCTGACCCGGTGAATGATGGAGGGTCCAAATTAAGAAAATCATGTATCCGTATGCCAGCTACTCTATCTACACCACTAGTACCTACAACTTGACCTTCTTGCCTTTGGCCGTGGCTAGCAACTATACGAGTCAATAATTGTACTGCATTCTTTAAATCTTGCTCGGTAGCATTAATAGGGGGTTCATGAGGTGCAACTTCCCTCCTTAGATATTCTGGAGATGGAGGGGTCGGGGAAGTCTTAGATAGAGACTCATCTTGAGCCTCACTTTGAACAGTTTGACTAGGTGGTGGTTGGCTGGTCCCTTCTTGGACAGCCATATCTACTCGCTTACATATACTTTTACTCCTTCTCGTAATCGACATCTTTTCTATCATAAAACAATTTAGAAGTTAGATACTATTCACCTACAACACAGTTCTATCGCACGATCTAAGAAATAAAAGGCAAGAGACAACTCCTACATGTCTCGTAGCCTCCAATTTATAAATGTGGTGCACAACACATCCATAAGAAATACTCTACAAAGACACGACTTTGTAGTCTCCCTAGGATGACCTACTCTAATACCACTTTTCCCACATCTCAGTTCCCATAAAAATGGACAGGCACTCGATGCCCTAAAGGCCCGAGAGAACCAACATGTAACTTGTGATAACTATGCATATAACTATGACAATCTCAAAGTTGTGACAAGTTCACATAGGATGCATCGATCCTAACCAAGATAAGTAGACCCAAAACATGCAAGACTTAGCCGTTGAGGCCACAACTTGTTAAAAGACAAGACACAAGTGAACTATATACACTAGTCTACAAAGCCTCTAAAAGATAGAAAACTTAGTTTAGAGCGGGTCAAGGCCCCGTCTTACCCTAAACTATCATACAGTAACAAAATAGGGGCCAAAGACTCGGTAAGCCCAGAATCAACCTGGAGCTTCACCAATAGCATCTTAGTACCTGTGCTCCTACTAAAGAGGTCTACTAGATGGAGTACCTATGCCTGCATCATGCAATGCAGCGTCCCCGTAAGGGACGTCTGTACGAAAAATTGTATTGAATATGTAAGGGAATAACATATATAAAACAAGTCTCAAATGAAATCAAGTATCCGTATATAAGTGCATAGATCAGAAAAGGAGACCACCTTTGTTGCTCTTGTGGGAGCATATATGTTACACTCATTTTTTTCCCTATTTATTATGATCTTTATAAATGTATATGATGCAAATGACCAGTTGATCTGTGGTAGAAGAGGATGACCCATGCTAGGCATTTTAACCTCTGGGATGTTGTCTTCATAGTTACACAAATTGGGATCGGCCCATGCTAGGCTATCACTCCTGAGATGCCACCCTTCTATACCAATTGGGACCGGCCCATGCTAGGCTTCTGCCCCTGAGCTTCCACCCTTCTAGTCCAATTGGGATCGACCTATGCTAGCTTTTGCCCTGGAGCTGCCACCCATAATTATATAGATTGCTTCACCTAGATTCTTTAATCTTTGAGATTGTTGTTTTGGTGGTCATAGTTATTTTTGAGATATAAAACTATGAAACAGTAGTAGAAGACATGAAAATAATAACATCAAGGCAATAACAATGACATAAGGAGCTATGTAACATCAATGCATTATTTATGAGCTTAAATGACACAATTTACTTCAATTGACTTAGAGGAGAATTCACAAAGATTGCTTTTGCAAAAACCATTTCTATACTATCACATAGGAGGATAATTACATAAGCATAGAGTAATTAACATGTAATGAAGTAATTCTACACACTAAGGAGGAGGGAGGAAATATTGCTAGCTATTTGGAGATTGTACGCTGCCACTATGTTTCCTTTACTAGGAATAGAACTTAGGAAGTTCACTTCGTTAATATTAATCGCAAATATCATATTTCATGCCATGGATTATGGAATTGAATAGCCCTACATACCTTACTTTTTGACTAATACAAATATCACGATTCAACCTCTTTTTTTGGGTGCTAATCTACCATATAAGTCATGATTAAGCTAATGTTAACAACTAATCACAATAAGGCCCTCAAAAAATAGTGGCTAAACACTTGATGGAAGGTAGGCCCATACAACTCTTATGCAAATGGTGAACCACCACACACTTCTTCTATATATTAATACAACTTCATACATCCTTTGCAAAGATATTCCAAGCTGCCCCCAACAACAATATACATAAGGCAGTCATTATCAATCTCCAAAAATCTTTCAGCATAGTAGGAGAATATTGAACTAAAAGATTTATTACCATCATGAGTTCTTGAAAAATATATAAAAACCATCCACCACAACCTTGTATTTAAAGAGAGGCAAAAATGGGTAGTAGCCTTACCTTAGTTTCTGGAAATTTATCCTCTAAACTTGTACTTCAAGAACTGGAACTCTTCTTCAAACCTTTACTTGAAAAAGTGGACAATATTCAAGAATCATAAGGTGTTTTAGGTATGCTGTTTAAAGCCAAGAAATAATAAGAGAGAAACTTAATAAATCTGAAATTTTACAAGTTAAAAATGAAGCAAAAGATTTGATCTTTAACCCTTTAAAAGAGAGGTGCATTGGCCGACTTCCATGGAAAATTTTGGGACATATATTGTCAAGTAGGTGACCCATCTACTTGGCCTTTTAACGTGGGCCTTTGATGGCTTCAACACTTGTTGGGGCCTTGCTGCCAATTATCCCTCTATTCTTGTCAATTTGGGCCATAATTAATGTAAATAGGTGATCCACCTATTTGGATTTTTCACTTTGGGCTTTTTGGACTTAGGAATATTGGGCCTTGGCTGTCCATTTTCCCCTTATTCTTATAAACTTGGGAAAGATTAATGCAAGTACGTAGTACTGTACTTGGCCCAATTACATGGTCAAAAGAGTCTTAGTAGGTGATGCACCTACTTGGTCCTTTGGACTGGTCAATAAGTCAAATGAGGTTATACACCTACTTGTAACCTACTAGCTTAGTTAAGTCTTAGTAAGCAGCTCACTTATTTTATTTCATTTTCTAAATCTTACTTCCTTTTGCTTTAACTTAACAGTTCACCTTAAACTTTAAGCACAAATACGACCTTACTATTTCGAGTTTAAATGCTTTCGTTGGAGTTTATTTGGAGTATAGATGCTGAAACGTGCAAGGCAAACATCACCTTCCAATCTATTTTAAACCAACACTACTCATCTAAGAAATATGGTTCCTCACCTATACCATAAGTCTATGTCAAATGTCATATGAATAAAAGTAGCATATGGAGAATATATGGCGTTACACAGTGAGTCACAGAATGGTCCCCAAAATCACCCAAACGCATCTCCTTTTGAAAGCCAAGATTGATGACAGTTCTGGAATCTTTGGTAAGACCACAACTAACTCTGCAATTCCTGAGTTAGATCAGTGAACCCGATCGATCTCTCTCTTTGCATACACTGAAGGGTTGAATTTTGTAAATTTTTGCGAGCTGAAGTCTACTCGGCGATGTTGGTATCGCTCACCGATTGGCATGTGAATTGAAAAGTCATTTCTCCTCTGATCCTTTCAATCCCAATTTCATCCTCTCATTCAGTGACCCTTACTCTCCCTCCATTTTATTCCATTTTGATACTTTCCATTTTTATATAGCATTGAGGACACTACATAACTCTTTTTTGTGGGTTGAAGGTATTTAGCTACCTACCACTTTGGTCAAATTTTGTTTTCATTTCATTTTTGGGTATATGTTTGTTATTTTGTTGATTCCAGTTTGAAAACTTCTCCATGATTGCTTTAAATAGTGAATGTTGGCTTTGACTTATTGGTATCTCTCTTGTTTGCATGATCATGAATGTTGCAAATGTTCTCTTTTACATTCGAGTGTCAGTTGTGGTCAATACCGATGACTTGAATAGTGCTATGGATGAACAATATGTTTGTGCAAGTTCAATGAGGAAATTTGAGTTGCATAAGTCATGTCATAACTCTTATCATCTCATTGTGACTAGTCGGATTGTCGAAGTGAGTCTTGTGATGATCATTGCAGTCGAGCTTAACTTGTAGAGTCATGATCATTAATTGTGTTGAATTCCTTTTGTGGTGAGGTTTACTTTAAATAAGTGCATGATGATACCTAGAACTTACCCCGTTGGTCCAATTGACTAATTTTTGTGAATGAAGGAAATGATCATAGGTATAATTTTTTTAGAGTGAACCTAATTGCTATACCTTTGTGTCACCACCTTGTGAGTGTGTGAACCAAACTTGACACCATTTGAGCCTAACCTTTTCTTTGGATGAAACATGAATGCAAATGACCTTGTCCTCTCCACCTAAAACCTTCGTGAAGCATTGATTTTTTTGAATAGCCAAATTAGGCCAAAAGCCTAAGTTGGGGTGTGTGGTAAGAATCAGTAAAGAAATCGAGCAAGAATTTCATGAAAATTCATCTTTGAAGGCATGTGTGGAAAAACGATGGTACCGCTCCAAAAATAAAAGAGAAAAAGAAAGCAAAGAAATGATAAATTTCAACTGCGCAATATTATGGAAATAAAAGGGGTGTCCAGTGAAGTCGAACAAAATTTTTGTGTTCTATGAATAGGCCAAGGATGAGTTGTAAAGATGAAAAGAATTAAAGAAAATAAAAAGATGTGAAATTTCAGGCGTGTTTCATGAAAGTAGAAGTCACTAAGCCAAAATGATCATACACGTACCCTCAACCCAATTACAAGTCTTGAAAGGCCTTTGTTATCTTGCATGATCCGAGTGATGTGTTGGTTGGAAAATACCGGCAAGTGTATGGGCCAGATCATGCATGTTTTTCTCATTATTAGTGTGAAATTTGATTTTGATTCCTTATCTGTGATCTTTGATTGGCTTTGTGAAAACATGGAATCATTTTTGAAGTGAGGGCATTCAAATACTCTTGTTGGGCATGAATTTGCATTTGAAGTAAGCATTGCGAGCTTGGACTCTATTTGATGATGGTTAGTAACTATTTTAATTTTTAGCAAACAATTGAGTATTGCATGTATGGATTGAACCTTGTGTGCATTTATGTTGAGTCTCAAGGAACACTATTTGCAGACATCCCTATTGGCCTGATTCATCTTGTTCTTTACTTGAGGACAAACAAAAGTTTAAGTTAGGGGTGTTGATAAGTCAGGAATTTCAACTCATTTAGGGCTTAATATTCAATGAATTAGTTTCCTCAATACCTATTTTTTGATCATAACTGATGTTCATGTTATGCAACAATGAAGGCTTAAAAACAAGGCAAGGACATTATGATTGTAATAGGAGCAAAAAAGTTAGAAAAGGTGAAGAAAAAAGAAGATGGAGCTGGCAAAAACCACTCGCCCACTCACCGAGTGAGCTTCAACTTACCAAAAGTTCAAGCAAAGTAGGCCATGTCTTAAGTAAACTCGGCAAGAAAACTAGCACTTAGGTGACACACAGAATGGAATGACGATAGTGATCCTACTCAGCAAATCTTCCAAAACAATGGTACGCAGGAGTCAAGCTAAAACGCGAGAAGACATGCACTTAGATGGATCGCCGACTCATTTGGAGATCCTGATGAATACCAACGAGTAGACTCCATGCTGACATTTTGGGATGTTTTTGGGATCGTATAAATTCATTTTTTGAAACGAGAAAAGGAGTTCCCGTAATGTGTATTCCCCAATTTTGAGAGCTCCTCAATTTTGGCATTTGGAATTGAAGATTGTTGACAATTTGGATGGATAAACTATTTAGTAACGATTTCTTGCCGTTTGCTATGGTTGGCTAAAACCCTTTAAATTAGGGGTGTAATCATGTAATTGAATACATAAATTAGCTTATGGGTATCATTAATTGTTAATGTTGTTTTGAAATGAGTTCAATTGTTTATTCATGTTTTCATTGATGAACTAAAGTTACAAATTCGGTGCTAGTTTAGTTCTCTATGCTTTGTTGAGAAAGAAATTTAGAGTAGAATGAATAATTGATAGTTGTATTGATTTGCCTCTTTACAACCCAACTTGAGAAAGTGGGTTTAATTAAGGAAGTCGGTCATTTTGATTCTTAAGGTTTTTGAGGTTTGAGAGAACTCACTTGGAACATGATAGTTGATCGAGAGATAGCTACTATAATCAATACCTATCCTGCCCATTGAGATTCAACAAGTTAAAGTAATTAATAATTACCCATCAAACGAAATTAGTATTTGATTGATCACATTCCTAAGGTTCTCTCTCTAATTGTTCAAATCCCGTGTTAATTGCATTTTGTTAACAATTAGTTACTAAATCCCACTTCGATATTCATAATTAAATATCTTTAATTTACTTTATGTTGCGTAGCCATTTACTTCTACAAAGGATTAGAACACTTCCTTACTTCGTAATTGAATTCTTTACCGTATCACTCCCTGTGGGATCAACCCCAATTCATCATTGGGTTTATACTTGTTAGCGACCACCTACACTTTGAATTAGAAGAAGTGTAGTTAAGCGTTATCAGATGACATCTCATGGTGCATCAAAACACAATAAATATCAACTTGTGAAGTATTACAAAATACCACATAATCATCGGATCCTTTCGGTAATGTCAATATAGGAGCTGAAGTGAGTATATCCTTCAACTACTGGAAACTCTTCTCACTAGATTCTGACCATAGAAATTTCACCTTATTTTGAGTAAATGTTTTCACAAGCAAAATGATAGATGAAAATCCTTCCATAAACCTTCTATAGTGACCGACCAAACTCAAAAAACTATGTATATCTAAAGTGGACAAAGGTTTAGGTCAATTCTTAACCGCCGAACTTTTCTTAGGATTGACTTGAATACCTTGACAGAAAATAATTTAGCCACGAAAAGCAACATACCTTAACCGTTAGACACATTTGGTAAAATAAGCATACAACTTGATCCTTGAGAATTCGCAACACAATGTTCAAATGCTTAACATGCTCGTCCTCATTCCGTGAAATCAAAATATCATTAATAAATACAATCACAAACATATCAAGATATTTCTTAAATACCCTATTCCTCAAATCCATTAATGCTGCCAGGGTATTAGTCAAACAAAAAGACATCACCGGTAATTCAGAATGACCATACAGAGTTTGAAAAACCGTCTTCAGAATGTTACTCTCCTCCACACTTAATTAATGATAACCCGACTGAAGGTCAATTTTTTTAGAAATAACTCGCTGCTTGGATTTGGTCAAACAAATCATCTATCCATGAAATAAGATACTATTGTTAATTGTAACCTTATTCAATTATCGATAGTCAATGCACATTAGGAGGAAACCATCTTTCTTTTGAACAAACACAACCGGATCATACTCGTTCTAATAGAACACTTATGTAAGAAGTCTTTAAATTGATCTTTTAACTCCTTAAGTTATTTCTAGGCCATACGATGAGAAGTAATACAGATAGGTTGCATATCAGGGAGAAGGTTAATACCGAAGTCTATTTCCTTTTCGGGAGGAATACTGGAAGATCATCGTGAAACACTTCTGAGAACTCATTTACAATCAGAACTCACTCAAGAGTAGGTCTTTCAGAATCTGTATGCCTAACCCGAACTAGATGATAAATGCAATCCTTAGAAATTATTTTCCTATCCTTTAGGGAAGAAATGGACGGACCCTTAAGAGCATAATTTCCCCTTTCCATGACAAGATAGGTTCATTCAGAACCTTGAATGTGACCAATCGATTCCTTCAATCTATGGAAGTATAACATGCATGAAGCCAATCCATCCCAAGAATAACATCAAAATCTAACATATCAAGATCTACAAGATGAATAGAAGTGACTCTATGGGAAACAAAAATAGAACAATTTTATAAACTCTCTTAGAAACAATAAAATTACCAATAAGAGTAGAGAAATGAAATGGATTAGAAAGGACTTTGGGACAAAAATCAAATCTCATGGACACATAATAAGTAACAAAGGATAAGGCAGCAGTAAAATAAAGTAAAGCATATAAGTCAAGGTGAAAGACTTTCAACATACCAGTCAGCACATCCGGAGAACACCCGTTACCCTGTTGAGTATAAAGAGCATAGAACTTAAATCTGAGGAGGAGCACCCAAACAAGAACCAATAGACTGAGATTGCCTACCAACCTTAACCTTGCTAGCTTGTAACGGGCAATTCTTCACTATGTGGCCACTCTTTCCACAACCAAAGAAACCATCCATACCAGCTAAGCATTTAACCGAGTGACTCTTACCACACCTTTCGCAAATGAGAACAGAAGATCCTCTTCCACCATTTTCTTGAGGCTTAGGATTAGAGACCCAATCTTTGTTGAACATAGGAGTTGGATCATTAGAAGAACCTGTACCAAAAAACTTTTGCCAAAATTTAGAATGACCTTGTCCACTAGACATAGAATGAGAAAAGACACCATCATTGGTCCTTTCTCTCTTGCCCTTTCCTTGAGATTTTCCTTTTCACTTTGTTGGGAATGTATCATCAAATGAGATATCCATATCCTTAATCAATATGGCGGTACGATACTCATTAACAACCAAATTTGAAAAACCCGACGCAAACTTACTCTTCCTTGCCCTAGCATGTGCAACCATAGTTAGAGCATAGTTTGCCAATTGAGTAAACTTCCAAGCATACTCCTTTACACTCATATTCCCATGTCAAAGGTTAATGAACTCAAGCACTTTTGCTACTTTCATTTCAAGAGGAAAGAAAAAATCAAGAAAATCTCCCTTAAATTTCTCCCAATCAAAAGAACCTACATAAACCGCCCTCTCACTTTTCAATTGTTCAAACCACACTTGAGAAACACCATTGAGTTGATAAGCACCTAATTCCGACTTTTCCACTGTAGACACTCTCATTCTTCCTACTATCTTGTACACCTAATCAATGAACTCTTGGGTATCCTCATTGTAACACCTCAATTTCCATTAAGACTGACATGTACCCTATTCTTTAAAGGCCCTAGAGAACAAACATACAACCTTTTCTTACTATGGATATAACTATGATAATTTTAAAGTTGTGACTAGTTCATAGAGGATGTAGCAAAACGAATCAACATTGGTAGGCCCAAAACATATATACAAGAGGTTGCCTTTGAGGCCACAACTGTTACGAGACAAGATATAACAGAACTATTTACATTAGTTTACAAAGCCTCAAAAAAATAGAAAACCTTAGTTTAGTTGATACAAGGCCTCATCTTACCCTTAACTATCATACTACAACAAAATAGGTGCAAAAGACTTGGTAAACCCCGAACCAACCTGGAGCTTCAACAATATCACCTGATTAATCATGTTGTTACTAAAGAGGTCTACTAGCTTCAGTACCGATGCCTATAACATGAAAACAGTATCGTCTGCGAGGAACGTCAATATGAAAATATGTACTGAATATGTAAGGTAATAACATATGTAAAATAAGGGATAAAATGAAATCAAGTATCAATATATACAAGTGTATAGATCAAAATAGAAAACCACCTTTGTTTACTCTTGTGGGATCATGTAGGTGTAAATTCTTTTATTTACATTTCTATGTGTCATAATCTGTATGGTATGTGATACAAATGACCAGCTGATCAGTAATAGAAGAGGATGATCCATGCTAGTCATTTTAACCCCTAGTATTTGTCCTCACAATTCAACAAATTGGAATCGACCCATGTTAGGATTTTGCCCCTTAGTTGCCACCATTCTATAGCAATAAGGATCGACTCATGCTAGGCATTTCACCCTGGGCTACTGATAATGCTCAACTACAATTCATCTGATTATAAGTGTAGATGGTCACAATCAAGTATAAACCCAACTAAGAGTTGAGGTTGATCCAACAGGGAGTGATAAGGCAAATAATTCAATTACGAAGTAAAATGGTGTTAAAATTGTTTGTAGGTGTAGACATTTTCGAAACAATAAAGTAAATGGCAAGGGGTTGACAATTAATGTCAAACGTGGGGTTTGATTGAACAGTTAACAACTGAATACTCGGGAATAAATTAGTAGAGAAGGATCCTTGGGAGTGTGATCAATTGAATGCCAATTTTGCAAAATGGATGATTATGATGTACTAGAAATAGTTGAATCTTAGTGGGTAGGCTAGGCTTTAGGTGTAATCGCCATTTCTCAATCAACTATCACGAATAAAGTGAGTTCTCTCGAACTTCGACAAGCGTAACACATATAAATAGCCAATACCTCAATCAATCTACTTTTTCAAGCTAGATTATTTGGATTGAATTTACACCCACTTTCTCAAGCTAAGTCTACAACAACCCAATCACTACAATCATCAAGCAATAGTTTTAACTCTAAAACTTCTTTCTCAAGCAACCTTAGAATGCTAGGGTAGAATTTTATTTTCAATTATAGTTCACAATTTAAACTCAATTATCAATTGAACCCACTTCAAATCAATAATTAAATTAGTAAATACTAACACCAGAAGCTAATTGAAGCATTCAATCACATAATCACACCCCCAAGAATTGGGGTTTTAGCCACACATAAAAAAGAGCACGAAATAGTTAACAACTATATTTTTCATCAGCTTGGACAACAATCCACCAATCTTAAAAATGCTCAAATTGAATTCCAAATCAAATAAACCCTAAATTTCTATTCAAAAAGTTAAAGAACAATGTTAAGAATTAAAAACCCAAAACTGGACAATGTGGGAACTCTCAAAAACTCCAAAACTCTTTTTTCTTCTTTTGAAAATTGCATTTATATGTTCCTAGAATTGCAGCTTCAGAGCCACTCGGTGAAATAAGGAGGGCATCCACGACCAGGTCAGTGATGCGCCGAGTGCTCCTTTCCATTGCCTTCTTGGCATGGCTTTTCATAACTTATTTTCTGTAACTTTAGGCGATCTAGTCTCCATTGCCGATCCATTTGGCGCATCACCGAATCAGCCTTTCCCTCGCCGAGTTGGCTTTTTCCATGGGCTGGACTGTTGTAACTTTTGTCGAGCTGAAGAGACACTTGGCAACTCACCTAGTAGCTTTGGTGAGCACCAACCTTGGTTTTCTTCAGTTTTTTCATCTTTTTCACTTATTTTTGCCCGGTGATGTCCTTGCCTTGCTTCTTTGCCTTTATTACTACAAATTAGCATTTTAACATCAATTTAGAGCATAAAATAGGCATTGAGGACACTAAAAATCTGAATATCCAATCCTAAATGAGTCGAAATCCCCTACTCATCAACACCGCCAACTTAAACTTTTGCTTGTCCTCAAGGAAAACACAAGGTCAATCAGTTGAACATAAATGTCTACAAATAGGTCTACTCACTACTCAACATGCATGCGCACGAGGTTCAATCTACCCGTGCAATGTTTAATTGTGCACTACTAGTTTCAAACTGTTACTAGCCATCAAATAGAACTCAAGCTCACAATGCTTGCTTCAAATGTGAATTCAAGCTTAAAAATGTATTTGAATGCCCTCAAATGAAGAATGATTCCATGCCCATACAAAGCTCCTCAAAATTTACGAATTAAGGAATCAACATCCACTCTCACAATCTCACACTCCTAATGATAAACACATGCATGATTCTACACTTAAGCTTGCCTGTATTTTCCAATCAACACGACATTAAGCTCAATCAAGATCACAAAGGTCTTTTAACGCTTGTAACGGCGCTGGGGGTAAATGTATGATCATTTTGGCTTAGTGACTTCTACCTTCATGAAGCATCACTTTCATTTCACATTTTTTCTCCTTTCCTTTCACTTTATTTTTATTTTCACAATTCACCCTAAGTTCTTTTAAGCATGATTCATTGGATACCCCCTTTCTTTTATCCATTGCACAAAGTTTATTGCAACATTCTTTTTCATTTCTTCTCTTTTTTTAATATGGAGGGGTTCTATATTTTTCAGCACAATCAATCAAAGGTTAATTTTTCACAACCTTCTTGACTCTCCTCATTTTTCACGACACCCCCAACTTAGGATTTTGGCCTTAGTTGGCTATTCAAATAGAGCAATGCTTCATGAAGGTTTAGGTAATGGGAAAAGAAGTCAACTGAGTTCATGTTTCATCCAAGGAAAATGTTAGGTTCAAATGGTGCCAAGCTAGGTTCACACTCTCACCAGGTGGTCACAAAGAGGTATAATAGAAATTTAGTTCAATTTCCAAAAATTGTGCCTAAGATCATCTCTATCATTCGCCTATATTGGTCAATTGGACAAACATGGCAAGTTCCCAGGTATTACCAAGCACATATTTCTAGACGATCACAACACACATGGTGGTCAACAAAATCATCAATCAAGATTCTATAAATTTAGCTCGCGTGCAAGGATTATCACAAGAATAATTTCAACAATCATACAGTCCCAATGGGATGCTTAGAGTAAACACATGACTTATGCAAATCAAATTTGCCTTATTGGAATTGTACAAACATATCGTTCGATCAAGAGAACAATTCAAGTCATCGATATTGATCGTAACTGATACTCAAATATTCAAGAGAACAACCACATTCAAAAAAATCAAGATGTGAAATTTTGGATAAAAAACTAACATTCACATAAAAAACCAAAAATTGATAGCCACAAAAAGTAGGCATTCAAAATAATCTATTAAAAGCCAATCATTCACAAAAGCAGCTCAAAAGAGGTAGGTATGAAGATACCCCACCCTGCCAATCAAAACTAACAATTGTTCTCAATGCAACACAGATAAATAATCTCAATATAAAATTAAAAGAGAGTCAAGATCCCCTTGTCAGGATAAGCCTTAGGTGAACTCTGCACATCCGAGATTTTCTCAATCTGGGCATCAGTGTCCGGCGCATCTATATCTTTCGCTTCACTTGAGCCCACCATCGATGTGTCCCGAAGAGACGCTTCTGTGGCTATCTATACCATCGCGCCCTCTAGGTCCTCCAGGCCATCTTATAACGCTGCATCAAGTGTACCAAGCTCTTCCTAATCAGTCTAGGAAGAATCAGACTCGGCATCATCATCAGCCACAGCAGCATCTCCGATTGTAGTAGCCGGAGGGATCTTAGAAATTATTGGAAACTATGTACTTGGGACCTTAGGAAGGTCCACCGTGCCGAAATAACATAGACAAATCTCATCCACATCACGTCTCAAAGAAGTAACATCGACTCTCAAAGCCGATACTTCAGTCTACTAGCGTCCACTCTGCTCGCATGCCTCTACTCTCACTGTGAGGGCATCCAAAGCTAGGCCATGTACGGTGATCATCTCCCAGTGCTCTCTTAAATCAGCTCAGATAGGAGCTAAGGCAGCAACAATGGCCCTCCATATCATACCGGGGACAAGAACCTCTACTCGGAAAGGACGTACGTCAGCCGATTGGCTAGATGGCCCATCTTGAATAGCCTTTCCTATGTCAATGGCAGCCAAAAAACATCTGCAGCAACAACAGTAGTTGGAGTAGTAGCAGATGAAGAGGGGGCAGTAGTAGAAGTTCTAGGAATACCTGAGAACTCACCGGCTTGAGTAGGAAGGGTTGTGTTTGTCTCTAGCATCTCCACATCAACAACTGGGGAAGTGTCCACATGCTTATCTCTCCTTTTCTCAGCCTCATCTCTAGTGTACTCGGCTTCAATCCTCCGGCTGTCAGTAGAGGAAGTGGGAGTCACTTCCACATCCGTCTTTTGCACAAAAGTCACTCGAGCATGATGTCACAGCTCCGTGATCAAACCGAGAAAGGGAGTTAGGTATGACTGTATTTGGCCCTCATGGCCATCTCTTGCTCAATCATTAGCCCGAGATTCAGTCTATCCCGATCAATGATTGATCACTACAATGCCTCTTTAGGATGCCGGTGTATAGACTTGTTCTGGGAAGGCATCAACATGCTGCTAATAAACCCAAACCAATACAGTGCAACTACATTTAGACCCTTCTTCTCAATATGAACCCCTGGTTCGATCCATGCCGATGTGATGTCAGAAATTAGAGGACCCAACCACCCTTTTAAGTCATCAAGGGTCTTTTTTGGTATCTCATCCACGGAGAAGTGGATCACATTCATCGTACACCGCAATTCCTCATTAATGTTGGTGCTACTGCATTTTACCCTTTTACCACACACCACCACATGATCAATCGGTGCGAATAATCTGGCATTCTTTTTTACCTTTGCCACTAGCCTCCCATATTTTGTATAAAACTCCAGAACCCAGGACGATATGTGTTTACATCTGTAACGACTCGGAAAAATGATAGGTTAAGCAAGAGCCTATGACTTTGTGTTGACTTTATAATGAGGTTCTATGAGGGGTTTATATGTAATTTCGTTTTAATTGTGTAACTCTGACAATTTAAAATGAATAAGAAGAAGCTTGAAATTGGAAGTAGTCACTTTTGGAAAAATTCAGAATCTGGAAATTTGGTTAAGTATGGGAAATCAGTGAGTTTTTGGCCAACTTTGAGCAGTCATAACTCCTAGTTCAGGATGATCCAGGAGTAGTTCCAGTTATGTTTGGAAAGCCCTTGGA
>JAJOOO010030287.1:0-36156 GCA_029582685.1 Solanum piurae
GCAATGTTTTCTTGGTAAAGAAAGTTTTAAATTCCTTATGGTTTTAGTGTCTATGCGATGAATGAATGCTAAGAGGCTTGTATTAGACCTCTTCGAGGTCGAGTACGCCGGTTACGACTAGGGGGTGTTCCCGGGTCGTGACAAAAAGTATGTACCCAATAATTTAGATTAACCCGTATTCTGGTCACTTCCCAAGAATCTCCTCTCATTATTCAGAAATCTTTGTTTATTTTAATGTTTTTACTTATTAGTGACAAAAAACCCCAATGTTAATTGACATTCTTGTGTCCCCCTTTAATTTGCAATGTTTTTAATCGTTAATGTCTTCATCTATGACTAGTTAGAATACATTTTATTTTTCTATTAATTCTTAAAACCACTCCCTTGGGACTTGACCCCAACCCTTGGTTGGGTTATTATACTATTTCACGAACGTAGACACCTAAACTGTAAGAGGTGTCGTTGATTACGCTAAACATCAAAATGGCGCCGCTATCGGGGAGTGGGGTTACTTGAGAATTTTTAGTTTAGTAAAATTTTTGTTCTTCTTACCTAATTTTTAGTTTTGTTTGTTTGCTTTGTGAATATTTCAGAAAGCATGAGTTTTAATGGTAGCAATGGTTGCAAGGTAGGCCACCAAAACGACATTGGAAATCTCAACTATGTCCAAGAGCCTAACATCAATGGCCCCCATCTCATGGGAGGTGTTGGGGCCATCCATTTACCCCCATCCGAGGGGAATGCAGTGTTCCACAGAACGAGCACCATGTTGCAACTCTTGCAACTGAAGGGACTTCTTAGCGGATTGGCTCATGAGGATCCTCATGAGCATCTTAGAAATTTTGTAGATGTGTGTGGACCATTCTCGTTCAAAAACATCTCTCAGGAGTCGGTCTGGTTGAGGCTATTCCCTTTCTCGTTGATGGGAGATGTTTGCAAGTGGCTAGTCGAGGTACCACATGAATCCATCACTTCTTGGGAGGAGTTGGTAACCGCATTTCAAGTGCGATTTTTCCCTCCCTCAAAGATGATGTAATTGTGGGATAGCATCCAGAGCTTTAAACGTCTAGAAGGAGCGCCTCTGCACGAAATGTGGCTATGGTTCAAAAATTTGGGGCTCCAATGCCCAACCCATGGTTTGCCTGATAACGTGCTACTTTCATACTTCTATCGGAGCTTAGACTCGATGAACAAAGGTGTCGCTGACCAACTCTCACCAGGAGGCTTAATGAAGCAGTCGTATGCAGTAGCAGCCCATCTTTTAGATGGCATGACAACCATCAACAGAGCATGGTACATTTAAGGGTACCTTCCCACAACCTACTATTCAACATACCATCCCCCACTTAAGGGTAAACCCAACAAAGGATAACATGAAAAACAACAAAAGGAACTAAAACTTACCGGTACCTTCATCCGAATTAGCCCCTTTGTTCTTGTTAGCTTCAAGAGCATATAAACGGTTCTTCTTTGGAGAATTAGGATTCGGGCCAACATAAGAAGATTGTTTGGCCTCCCTTCTTCTAGCCGTAAGAGTAGGACAATTTCTCACTTGATGATCATGTTTTCCACAACCATAGCACCCACTAGTATCGGCTAGGTACTTCCCGTGATGCCTCTTCCCACAAGTGGTGCAAAGAGGTTTAGAAGATTGAAATCCACCACCTTTCCCCTCATTAACCTTAGAAGCACTAGAAGAATCTTGGTTAGGAACTCACTTCTTGAACCTAGGTTGACTTTGCTCACCGAACCTACCCATTTTCAACTCCCTACCCTTCCTCTTAAGTTTGGACTCCTCAATAGATTGAGCATACACCATAAGTCTAGAAATGTCCATAGCATTATTGAGCATCACCGTACGACACTCTTCCTCAACTAGGTCGGATATACCCGTCATATACCTACTCATCTCATCCCTAGGGTTAGACACCAATGATGGATCATACTTAGACAAGAGGGTAAATTTCAAGGAGTACTCTTCCACACTCATGCTACCTTGCTTAAGATTGATAAACTACTCAATCTTACACTCCCTCTTCTCACGGGGAAAGTACCTACCAATGAAAGCTCCCTTAAACTCCTCCCATTCTATAAGACCCACTTCTAGAGGTCTATTAGCTTACCATTGAGTGAACCACACTTAGGTAGCCTCCTTGAATTTATAGGAAGCCAACTCCACTTTCTTCCTAGAAGATACCCCTGTAGCATTGACTATATTATATACCTCATCCAAGAATTCTTGGGGATCCTCTCCCACTCTAGAACCAAGAAATATTAGAGGATTTATCCTCACAAAGTCTCTCAACCTTGAGGCCACGGTACTCTCATAAGAATTCACACTAGGCCCCACATCTTGGTTAGCTTGAGCCGTCATGGGTTGAGCTAAGGTTAGAAAAGCCACCCTAATCTCTTCATTGGTCATGGCCAGGGGATCCATCAGAACTTGATTCTCTTGAGGCACTTGGTCTCCTTGAAAACCTTAGGGAGGAACTCCCTCATTCCCTATCTCCTCATCCGCCCTCCTCGGGTTAGCCCTTGTATTCATATCCTATAAACACAAGAGAAGGGTTAGGAAAAAGGGCATCTATAAATCTAAACTCTAAAGCACGACTTCAAGAATAAAAAAGAAGTGTAACTCTCTAACGTCCTATAGCCTCTCGCTCATAGATGTGTCGCGACTTACACCAATGAACAAGACTCTACTAGACGTGGCTTGTGAGACATCAACCCTACAACCATTTCCAAAATATTATGCTTTGATACCATGTTTGTCACGACCCAAGAGCACCCCCTAGTCGTAACATGGTGTACTCGACCCCGAAGGGGTCTTATACAAACCCCATAGTTATTCATTGCATTCAATAATGAAAATAGCGCGGAATTTAAAACTTTTCTTTAATAAAACCAATAATCTAAAACTCATTTATAAGTAGTGGAACACTAAAGTCTCACATGTCCATCTTAGACAAACTTTAAACAAGATAGGGACACGGCCCTTTACAATCAAAGTCTTCACAAAAGTCTTAAAACATGATTTGAAATGAAACATAAAGAGTCCTTGTCCTCGATCTATGAGGACATACCCAAAAGATGTCTCGAAGGAACTCTACTCCAAAGCTTCACTAGATAGAGTCAAATCACTTGCTGGAACCTACACTTGTAGTAAAAATAAGAAATATGGGTTAGCACACAAAAATGTACTAAGGATGATGACCATGCAAAAACATGCTTTAAAAGGGACATTTTGGTTTGAAACCATGCATTATGCCATTTTTTAGAAATACCATGTACAATCGCACAATAGACATACAATACAAGTATAATCATCATACAAGTCATAATACCACATTTAAACAAAATCATCATGCAAACCATTACCTTTACCTTAGACCTTCACTTGAGGTAACCTTCATGCTATACCTTGTGCCATGCATGGATAGTGTCCCATACCACCATCCACACCAAGGCACCACATTAGGGTCACCAAAAGTGAACTTACCATTCATTCCTTTTCACCTTTACTCAATATCCATACCTAAGAGACCTAACATTTGATAAGGCATGACAAAGGAAACTAACTCATAATATAACCCAAGTATAGTATGCATATCACATTAAGTATTTAAGAGTCAACATTCTTCAATTTCTTCTTTTAGAGGACTTTCATTTAATAGTAATAAAGACTTAGAGAACTCACTATGATCCTATCAAAGCCTACTAGTGCAATGTATATATGGCATACCATACTACCACCTACACTTCATAGAACCTTTCAATAAACTATAATGCACATTTCACATGATGGGAATAAGAATTTAACCGCCATAGACCATGCAAGCTAGACATGGAATCCGGTGTCATATAGCCCCACACTGTAAAGAGGTATTTCACTTGCCTAAGGTAGAACTATAACATTAGCTCGGATGAATCATTAGCATGGATGAAATCCGCTGGCTACTATCCTATGTGGGCACATAGCTATGGGATAGGAATATGTTTCTTGGAACTCTAACCTAACATTGGGAGAGTTTCCTTCTAACCATATCCGCTCGGTGCTTAGCCTACATACCTATAGATTATTTCATTCACATTACATTAGTTTATAAGGGAAGAGTGCCATAAGCCTCTCAACCCATAATACATCATTACCAAAGGAAGGAATGCCATAAGCCTATCCAATCATGGTCCCTCATTACATGCTTATACTCATGAAAGGAATGTTACTAACCTATCAATTCATGGTACATTGACTCATTAAGAAAGGAATCCCACTAGCCTATCAATTCTGGAGTCTTCATTACATTAAATCATTTATGAAGAGAATGCCTAAAGCCTATCAATTTATAGCCATCAAGTCAAGACACATTCATCAGTCATTTATGAAAGGAATACCATAGACTATCGATTCAAATTCATCAAGTCAAGACACATTCATTCTAAAAGAAAAGGATGCATGAGCCTACCAATTCTAGATTCAACATTCACATTATAGAAACTCTTCACATTCCAACATTATCATTAATTCTATCATTGAATCACATGTAAATCCTTCACATTACACAACATCATGATAATACTTCAATTCATCACATTATGCCTTCAAGGCCATGACCACAACGTGCAAAGTAATTTAACACCTCCACCTTTCAACTGTATCAACAATTCAAGCACAATTCTACATTAGCATGAAATTAGGTCAAACTTGCCTTTTCAAGGCCATGATCACCAATCATCAATTCACCAACAATTCACCATAATTAGACACAGATAATTATACAAATCAATAATTTAAATCAATTTACGCATAAATCCGTCATTATTCATTCATAATCAACAAACTCACTTCATAAGGCCAAATTTAGGAATTTAGAGAAATCATGGGTTCGTAGAGTAAAGTAATCTTAAATGGTCAAATAAAAATTAATATAATCATAATATGACATTAGTAAACCTTTAAAATAGTTTAATAGAAAACCCCATGTGATTGAGTAAAACCCTTGAAATTTCATGTACTTGAAAACTTTGAAAACTTATTTGAAATTGACTCTATGGTAAAAACTAACACTAGATGAAGGATCACCATTCAATTTTATAAGATTTACCCACGAAATTTGATTAAGAAAGCTTTGAATCCAAACCCTAGCTTTCACTTCTTCTTCTTTCTTTAGTTAGAGAGAGAAATATTGAGAGAGGAAGAACTTAGGAGTTTTAGTTTGTGTCTTGGAGAAATAAGGAGTAAATTAAGTTTTTTAAGACTTGAAACTATTTATATTTAGGATATAAACCATTTAAAATCAACCCCACATAATAAAACATTTAAACAAAATTACTTTAAAACCCTTAATTTGGGTGGCCCCGTCAGGGACCAAGGGCACTTTGACGGTCCGTGAAGGAGGACCACGACCGGTGGTGGCGCCCGTGGTCCTCTAGGAAGTAGCTCCATTTTGTGGCCAAGCCTCCACCAAGCCAAGTAACCTTCACGGCCACTTCTACGGGCCTTGGTCAAGACCAGTAGCCGTGAAGTGGTCCGTGGAACATGGGCAGTAGCTTGGCCAAGTTGCCTTGCTTGCCATGCCACCAAGTGACCTTCACTGCCACTTCTACGGACCGTGGTCAAGACTACTGACCATGAAGTGGTCCGTGGTCATGAGGCAGTGCTTGGCCAAGGTTGGGCAGCCTTGGCCTTGCCTCCATGGCTTGGCTCAAGCCCTTGCAACCCTTAACTAACATAAAAAAGGGTCTTTTAACTACGGAGTCTAACACGTTCCTTGACGTTTACTCCTATACCAAAGCTCGGGACAGCATTACACCATATCAAACCCCTTACCAAACTCAAAAACACACACAATAGGCTCTAGCTTAACCTATCATTTTTCGAGTCGTTACATAGAAGAAGAAAGTTGGAGCTACGGTTCAAGGGGAAAGGTCTTCTAACTAATTAAGTTGGATTTCATTTCTATGGTATGGTAGTCCTTCATCCATGGATAACCTTCATCCATGGAGTCCCTTCAAAACCCCAATTTTAAAGATAAAAATCCCCAAAAGTTAGGGTTTGATTCCAAAGTTATGGGTTCCTTTCAAAAATGATTCTAATGCTTGAATTACTTTATATTATTACTGAATTGATAATTTATTATGGTTTTTATGTTGAAATCACCAAGGACCCATGAAATCCCCGTATTTCTCAATTATGATCTTGTGATGTGGTTTTGTCGATGAAAGAAGGATATTATGAGATTATGCTTCTAGTAATTGGGTTACTTGAAACATGTTATTATACATGTCTAATGTATTGAATCCTATATGTGTTGATCCAATATGATCTTTAGTCCTTGAATAGGAAAATTATGATATTTTGCCTGTTTTATGAAGATTATGTACATGCTTGAAGAATATTTTGAGAGTAAAGTGAATACGATTAGGATCTAGTTGTTGTGTTGTTGAATGGTTATTCTCATAAACACACTAATGTATGATTATGATATGATGTGAAAGGTTTTCTCACAATTTGATGGATATAGGTTTGAAAGGCTTCCTCCCCTATTAAATCTATATGTAGACATGGACAGTGAAAGGTTATTCTCACGCATGATCTAATTAGCTATAGTATAAGTTATGTTCGATTGAGTGTCAAAACAGTTTTCCATTAATATGAACTTAAGTCATGACTTAATATGAACTCTAGTGGAATTAATGCTTAGAACTGAGTGGATATTAAACATGAGATGGAAGCTTGTACATTAGTTGAGTCCGGCTTCCCAATAAAAGCTTTACACTAGTTGAGTTCAGCTTTCTAAATGGGTTCCTTCTACCTTAGTTGAGGCCGGGTTCCCAAAGTATGTATCTCATGAGACGAAAGCCTTCTACCTTAGTTGTGTTCGAGTTTCTAGTAGCAATCTCCTTATCCCATAAACAATGTGCCCTCATAGGTATTTAGCTAGTTTATCCACCTAAGCTAAGAGAATTATTCTACCTTAGGCAAGTAGAACAAACACTTTTCGGTGTGGGGTAGACATTGGATTCTATTATAAGCTCACATGGTCTATGTCGGTTAAGTCTTATTCCCCACTATGATATTATGAACAAGAATATGACTTACTCAAGAAGCTTTACTTAGTATGGGTGAGATTATGGGGTCTTATTCATGCATTGCACAAGTACGCTTTGAGGGTATTTATGATATGTTCCTCTTATGTGATGATGATCTATGTAATGAATATGCTTATGACTTATGCTTTTCTACTATCTTCAAATGATTATTTAACTTAGTAAATTGCATGAATTCAACTAAAATGTCCTTTGTAGCATGTTTTCAATGTATTGTGCATGGCTATCATACTTAGTGCATTTTTTTACTAACCTATGTTTTTCCTTCCTTTTCCCCAAGTGTAGGGTACGGTTCATAAGGCCGTCTTCATTATGGCTAAAGCTTGGATTTTCTTATTCTCCTAGCTTGTAGGTGAGTCCTCATGATTCGAGGACAGATGTTATCTTTGTATTTCCAATTTGGACTATGTTGTAGGATGTGACCCTATTGAATTCAAGTATTGTAATAGAGGGATAAATAGAGACAAGTCTAGAATTCCATTTTCCTTTATGAAAATTTTGGACTTGAAATGCATTTTTACTCTTATTGTTCTAATGCATTATGTTATGATATGCTAAGTGGCATACATGGGGACTTTCGGGGTTCTATGTGCCTTGTTACATCTAGGGAGTACCCCTCAGTCTTGACAAAGTTGGTAATCAAAGCACGAGGTTTAGAATAATTCTAGGATGATGTCTCATAAGCCATGTCTAGTAGAGTCTTGTTCATGAGGGTGAAGTGTGCCACATTTATGAACGAGAGGCTACAAGATGCTTAGGAAATTTCACTTCTTTCACTTCTATTAAGTTGTGCCTTAGAGTTTAACTCTAAAAGATTTCTCTTTCCTAATCCTTATCTTGTCTTTTCTGGATATGAATACACGAAGAGCTAATGTTAGAAATATAAAAGAGGGCAATGTGAATCAAGGAGCTCCTCCTCAAGCTAATAAAACTCTGATTGATCCATCAGTTGAGAATGTGACCCATGCGGAGTTTAGGTCTACTATCGAAAAGTTGGCTCAAGTCGTGATGGCTCAAGCCATTAGAGAAGTTGTATCTCCGGTGAATCCTAATGTTAATTCGGCTGCTTCTAGGGTTAGGGATTTTTCTAGAATGAACCCTCCCAAATTTCATGGTTCCAAAGTGGAAGAGGATCCCCAAAGGTTTATCAACGTGGTTTATAAAGTTCTTGATATTATGGGGGTATCTTCGGAGGAGAAGGCGGAGTCAGCCACCTACCAACTAAAAGATGTTTATCAAGTATGGTATGATAAGTGGTAGAGTGGAAGACTGTAGGAGCATTCCCGATAGGATGGGAATTGTTCAAATTAACATTTCTTTAAAAATTCTTTCCCCAAGAGTTAGAGTTCATTAACCTTCGTCAAAAAAGTATGAGCGTGAAAGAGCATGCCCGAAACTTCACTCAATTATCCAAGTGTTCTCCAACTATGGTGGCAGATTTGAGGTATAAGACGAGTAGGTTTTTGAAGGGTGTGTCCGACTTGGTTGAAAAGAAATGTTGTACAACAATGCTTCACAATGACATGGATATCTCAAGGCTTATGGTATACGCTCAACAAATTGAGTAGTCAAAACTCAATTAAAAGAATAGAGAGGTGAAAAGAGTTGGAACCGGTGATGGGAACTTCTCGAATGCTAGATTCGATGGACAAGGTCGACAAAGGCTTAGACAAAGGTTTTCCAACAAGGGTTCCTCTAGTGCTCCAAGGGTCAACAAGGATAGGGTTTCCAACCCTAAACCTCCAGGGGTAATAGTGGTGGTTCTTATGTGGCTAGGCCTAATTGTGCAAAATGTTGAAGAAACGTGATTGTAAGTGCCTAGTTGGCACCGATAGGTGTTTTAGTTGTAACACATGGAAAGTAGGCTTAACTAGAGATTTACGTGAGGGTTCTAGAGCTTAATGTCGTGGTTAGAGTTTTGGATAAGACTTCCCATACTTTTAAATGAAGGGTTTAGGGGTTTAACGTTAAGGTACGACTCCCCAAGAACCAACCAAGGGTCCTCTTCGGTCCTTGAAGAGGACCCTAGGACTTCCCCAAAAGCTGTCCAAATATAGTCCACCCACGAGTGGGGACCTATGCCCCATAGGGGGATCCATGCCTCGTGTATGGATTCGTGAGTCAGGGTCCCAAAGAACACTACCTCAGACAACCACCCATGATTTTCCAGCACGGCCCATGGGTCTACTCACGGCCCGTGGGCGGGGTCTCGTGGGTGAGGCAGTGGTTAAGTGAGAGGCGGTTAAGTGAGGGAAAAATGGTACTTTCCAGAATTAATTAGGGGTTAAGTGGTGTCATTTTATTAGAGTTTAGACAACCAATATAAAGCTATTAGACCCCTAAATTCATTGATCCTATACATTATTTCAATTAACCCTAAAAAAACCTAATTCTCTCAGAAATTTTCCCTCTAAAAAGTAAAGAAGAAGAAGAAGAAGAAGAAGAAGACGAAGAAGAATATGGGTGTGGTCATGACCACGGCTCGTGGAGCCCCTCAATGCACCTGGGCATCTAACTTGAGGTGATGGGTGTTTTGGGAAATTTTGGTTTAAGTGCAATCAAAGTGAAGTCATTGTGGGTAAATTTAGGGTCACTATATAAGTCATTTTTAAGTCAAATTAACCTAAACTAAGTCATATTTTCCAAACACCCAAATAATTCCTAAAGTTCATCTCCTCCCCGAAAATTCTCTCTCTAGAAGAAGGAAGTTGAAGCTATGGTTCAAGCGGCAAGGTCTTCTACTCAATTTCATTGGATTTCATTGCTAAGGTATGGTAGTCCTTCATCCATCGATAGCCATCATCGATGGAGTCCCTTCAAAACCACAATTTCAAAGATAGAAATCCCCAAAAGTTATGGTTTGATTCGAAAGTCATGGGTTCCTGTAAAAATTACTTTATATTATGATTGAATTGATGATTTATTATGGTTTTTATGTTTAGATGCCCAAGAACCCATGCAATCACCGTATTTCCCAATATGACCTTGTTATGTGGGTTTGTGGATGAAAGAAGGATATTATCAGATTATGCTTGTAGTAATTGAGTTACTTGAATTATGTTATTATCCATGTCTAATGTGGTGAATTCTAGATGTGTTGATCCAATATGAGATTTGGTCCTTGAAAGAGCAAATCATGATATTTTGCATGTTTTATGGAGATTATTTACATGCTTTAAGGACACTTGAAGTAAAGTGAATATCATTAGGATCTAGTTGTTGTGTTGTTGAAAGGTTATTATCATATACGCAATTATATGATGTGAAAGTTTTTCTCAAAAATTGATGATTCTAGGGTGGAAAGGCTTCCTCGCCTATTGAATCAATGTGTAGACATGCACAGTGAAAGGTTATTCTTAAGCATGATCTAATGAGCTATAATATGAATTATGTTGGATTGAGTGTCAAGACATTCTTCCATGAATATGAACTTAAGTCAAGACTTAATATGAACTCCATGAGAATTATGCTTAGCACCGAGTGGATATTGAACATGATATCGAAGCTTGTACGTTAGTTGATTCTGGCTTTCTAAATGGGTTCCTTCTACCTTAGTTGAGTCCGGATTCCCAAAGTATTTATTTCATGAGATGGAAACATTCTACCATAGTTGAGTCTGGTTTTCTAGAAGTAATCTCCTTAACCTATAAACTATGTGCCATCAAAAGTATTTAGCTAGTGGATCCACCTAAGCTAAGAGTATGGTTCTACCTTAAGCAAGGAGCACAACCCCTTTTCGGTGTGGGGTAGGCACCGGATTCCATGTTAAGCTCACATGGTCTATATCAGTTAAGGCTTATTCCCCAGTACTTTAGCTACACAAGAAACTTTACTCAGTATGGGTGAGATTATGGGGTCTTATTCATGCATAACACAAGTATGCTTTGAGGGTATTTATGATATGTTTCTCTTATATGATGATGATCTATTTAATGAATATGCTTATGACTTATGCTTTTCCACTATCTTCAAATGATGCTTTAACTTAGTAAATTGCATGCATTCAACTAAAAATTTCCCTTTTAACATGTTTTCAATGTTTTGTGCATGGCTATGTGCGTATTTGTACAAACCCATGCTTTTCCTACCTTTCCCCCAAGTGTAGGGTCCAGTTCTCAAGGTGGTCATCATTGTGGCTAAAGCTTGGATTTGCTTATTCTCCTAGCTTGTTGTTGAGTTGTCATGATTTGAGGACGAATGTTATCTTTGTAGTTCTTTTATTGTATTTCTATTTCGTACTATGTTGTATGGGCTGTTACCCTATTTGATTCTAGTATTGTAATAGATTTCTAAATTGAGAAAAGTGTAGACTTCCCCTTTCCTTTATGAAACTTTTGGACTTGGAATGTGTTTTTACTCTTATTGTTCTAATGCTTTATGTTATGATATGCTAAGTGGCTTACATGGGCCCTTTCGGGGTTCTATGTGCCTTGTTGCACCTAGGGGGTACCCCTGGGTCGTAACATAATACCCCTATTGGAAATATTATTCTACAAAAGAATTATAGTGCTTCAATTCCCTTTGACAATCATTACACATATTGTACGCACAAAATCAAAGACTTTAAGTCACTAGTCTTTTTTATTTTGTTGCTATCACAATGAGATATACCAATTATTATTTAGAATACTAACAATAAAGACAAAAAAAAATTTACAATTTGTTTCTATTTAACAATCAGGATTATTATATTTTTAAATAGTCAACCGAATGAGCTTTCAATGTGGATGAAGTTTATATAACTTTAAATCAGTTTCAAATTAAAACAGAGTAGAAAATCAAAAGTACACCACCGACTTGTTAGGTGATGTTTTCATATTTTAAATTATCAAAAACTGAAAACTACAAAAAAATCTAGCCCACAAAAATCAGATGCAATAAAATTTAACACGTAGTACAAAACTACAAAAGTATTTTTCGTCTCCAAACATATTAAAACATATGCTTAGATTATCACATTAATATGATTTTCTTTTCAAATTGCCTTCCAATGAAAACATTTTTCCATGATATCATATAAAACTAAAATATGCATATCTCATTCTGCAAACTAAAGAATTTTAAAAGTAACACTATTTGCCAAGGAAAATTTATTCAAAACCATATCGTTTCCCAATACTTTACCAAAGACACAAATGATAAATATCAAAATAATTAAATTTTTGAAAATATTTTCCTCCTTAGATATATAATAAGCAGGTTACCTAGTGTAATCTTTAACCGGAATACAACTAATTATTCTGGTAAATTCTTACTTCGACGTTGCTAAAAAGGAAACCAAATTCTGGAGAAGTAGTGCATTAATCTTCTACTTCCATGATTTATTTCCGTCACTCACTAGAATACACGAAATACCAACAATATAATAATTTCCTTAAGATTGTAATTCATCCTGTATTCCTATGATACTTATAATAAAAACTTGGGAGAACTTGGTAACAAACAAAAAAGATTAAAGAGTATTTCAAAAGACTAAAATTAAATCATGTTGAGAAAATAATATCAAAAATAAATTAGAAATAATATACAAAATATTTTTCTCACAAGAAAATCGAGCCCACTGAATTCACAGTGTCCCTTTAAGAAAAAATTTCCACTCAAGTACCCGAGGTTAATTTAATAATATCCTCCAAGAATAGAACAATCTAACTCATCGGTGTATATATACCTATACCAACATGTCACCACTAAACGGTAGTAAAGTACACCTAGAATACTAGATTTAGTAGTAGAAGAAGAAGTTCAGAAAATTGGTTGTTTTAAAATGAGAGGAAATCCTTCTATATATAGAAACAAATGGTAGTGTTAATAGATCCTTATTATGGCTTATCGAAAAAGTCACAACCCTTTAAAACGGTACAACACTTCGAAAAGGTTACAACTTTTCATAAAATTCACAACTTTTCATAAAAAAATATAACTTTTAATAAAAGTCGCAAATTTTCATTAATTTCACAACTCTTCATTTTCCATTAACACCTTTAAAAAAAAATAGGAACAAGGGAACAGTGAAATGGTCTACGGACCAAAATGGTTTCATTTTCGTTACTCCTAATGATGGTGGTGATGAGCTTTTTGTTCATCAATATGGTATCATATCTGAATTTTTTCGTATCTTAAATCATGGTGAAGCTGTTGAATTCAATGTGGAATCTGAGAATGATGGATGTACTAAGGCTAAGCAACACTGTGATTCCTAGTCTGAACATCTAATTCAACACCTTCACCATCAGCTAAGCTAAGAAAACTTTTAGATCTGATACCACATAGATGAACAAAAAGCTCATCACCGCCATCATCACGAGTAACGAAACCAAAATCCTTTTGGTCACTGAATCACTTCAGTGTTCCATTCTTCCAATGCCCCTAATGACAAAATTACTGGAAGGAGGAGAATACAATGGCTATGTAACACCCCAAATAAGTTTTGACCTAAGACTCAAACCATTCTTCATTGTGAGTAGGATTTTACAGAGGAATTTAAATTTTTTGAAGTGTTAAGGTCACTTGATGTATCACCTTGACTTCCAAAAAGAGCTAAAGAGAATTCATCCAAGTCCTTCTTAGGTTCTTCTATGTTTTGGGTCAACTTCAAATGACCATAACAAATAGCACGGGATGAGTTAGGAGACCCATTAAATATAAAATGAAAGATCTCTGAGTCGTCTTTCCAACACCACTGAATTTGCTAAATTTAGACCTCGGAAGGGTGAGAGATGCCTTTTTGAAGTCAGCTTGTGAAGTTAAGGAAAGTTACGCAAAAATATGAGGAGTATTTTAGTATTTTGAATTATTGAATTATTGCTTTCGTTCTTGAATTAGGATGGGTTAATGAGTTATTGAGAAGAATGTGAGGAGTTTGAGAGTTTTTTTGAGTATTTTTTTGTGTACTTATGTTAGGTATCCAAATATAAATAATTTGGGAAGAAACCATTCGATTCTAGGTGAATTAGAGAAAAAAATCGAAGGACCAAATTCGTTAGTAAAATTGTGGGGAGGGCTGGGGTGGCGCGCCCCAGATATGCTAGGAGGACTAAGGCAGCGCCCCAATAGTTCACCAGGTTGCTTCCTGTGAAGTTTAGGGGCTGGCGCCTCGCACCAGCAGTGCTCCAAAGTCGCCTTCCCCCACCCTTTTTCTGATGTTTAGCCCGTTTAAGTCCATTTAAAGTATACCTTTACTTCCTATCAATTTTAGCTACTTGAAACTACTTCTAAACATCTAGAAATTATTCATAACATTAATCATAACATTAAATTCATAATTCAAATTCAAGGTAGAGTTAAGAGTCAAGTCGTAAGAGTTCATTCGAATATTTTTAGAAAGTCCCTTTGAGTGTTTTCGAGGAATCTTCAACAACTTCTAATAACTTGTACCAAGACTCGAGTAAGTGAGTATGAGAATGATAAGGATGTATTTATGAGTCTATATTATCATTGATATCCTTCATATCATGAATCATAACCTTTGAATTCATAGTTGAATTTAAGAAACACTTAAGAGTACAGTTCCAGAATGTCATTGAGTTAAATTGTGAATCCTTTGAGACCAACGATTGATTTGAGCTATGTTTTGAGGAAGTGTCACACCCGGAAGCAACCCCCAGGACATGGACACGGGACCTAGGTTAACGAGTGAGCCCAAGCTAACCTTGTTGGCATATCATAAGCATACTAGATAAACTGAAGGTAGAAAGTACTATGCGGAAACTTGATCATGAGATAAACTAATATGATGGAAATACCCGTAACTATCTGAATATATAAAAACTGAGAGTTTAACAACAATTGAAAGGTCAGCCTCAAGGACTAAAGAGGAATTTAACTATGTGTGAATAAGCCTCTAACTGACTAGAAATATTGGGACATTACCTAGATAAATCTAGCAAAAACTTGAAACTAAAGATTAAAAATAGAAAGGAAACATGTATGTCGTCTTCGGAGAATGAGGACTCACCATGTGTGATCTGGAAGCTGAGGACCTGAACCTACATCACGAGAAGATGCAGCGCATGGTATGTGTCCATACATGAAAGGTACTGAGCATGCATGATAGAGTTAAGCTGAATAATAATCATAACTCAGTAAGCATATAACTGAGCAATGAAATGAGATAAGCATGATACTAAACTGAGAATAATGAACATGAAATGACTGAATGCAATGACAAAGTTTATAACATGCTGAGACTGAAATCTTTCTGTAACTGATAACATGGTCAATCCAATAGAATCTGACTGTGGGATCTACTAATAATCGATATAAAACCAGATGAGCTAAATGTGGAGTCCAATGTATACGCCTCATCGAGAGGACCCAATATACCCTGCCAGAGGTGTAAAGGCATAACTGGTGTGATCACTAAATTATAATGTCCAGATAAAACACTTATAAACTTATGGGGGCAGGTAGTTCTGGGACTATTCGGGTTATCTGAACCCTATTCCACTCAGTCTAAGCCTACCCCCAACTACAATGTATATAAGCAATATTATGACTGCAATGCTGAAGTACTGGATTGATCAATTACTGACATGCAAACTTCATTATTGCATATTTAGTGTGATAGATTTCAGAGTTTTGTGCTTGCTCGAGAGAGAAGTACAGAACTAAAGTAGTAATTTGGCATCCTTAGTAGTGGATCTGATGGTTTCAACTTGAGAAAGTGAAACCCAAGATGCAACCTTTGTATGTAGCTTGAAAGAGTGGATTTGATGAGAACGCGGGCTCGTCATTTTGTGAATAGTGTTGGGGTTCGAGATAACTCAACATAAATAAGGTAATTGTTCAAGAGAGAATTGCCTTATTTATAATCCATTTTACCCGCGACTAATTAGCAATTATCGGTAAGGATGTACACCTTTTGAGTTGAATTTGACAATTCGTTAGTCAACCCTCCTAGTGTTTCCTAGTTATCTAATTGTTCTTTGATAGATTGTGGACGTGGGTCAGTAACATTATCCTAAAATTTGACTGATGAAGTCGTAAGTGTTGTGTTTGTTCAGCTGAAAAGGTCATTGTCATACTTTCGTATTTGAATTCAAAAGAAAGCTACTCTCTGTGGGATCGACCCCAACTAATTTAGTTGGGTTATATTCTTTGCAACAAATTGTAATTACATGAAAAATGAATAAAGCACACAGATAAAATTTGAAAAAACATGAATATTTTATTGATAATCAATGCGGGTATACAATTATGTTCCTCTTTTCATTCTCCTCTTATAAGATTTATCCATGATTCGAAGGCCGTTAGTGACGTATTTCTCGAACTATGATGATTTAGATTTGATCTCTAATATTCCATGGCTTTTGTGGAATATATCGAGATATTTGTGATGTCTTTTAAGGGAATTTAGTACCCTTTATATAGGCATGAACTAGGGTATAGGGTTGAGTAGCCTCCAAGAATTCTAATTGAAACTTAACACACCTTCCTGAGTCCCAATTCGAATTGAACACATCTTGTAGAGTCACATAAAATTTCAATGTCTACAAATTCCCCCTTCTTGAAGGCTTGTCGAACTGTAGACTCGATGAAACTCAAAGGCAAGGCTTGAAGTACTCATTCTTCCACCTTTGCAGCTTCAAATTTTCAGATTTGATTTATGAGAGAAGAGATGAATGGTAGATTTGGTCCTACTGGGCGTGCCAATTTGTTTGCAACAAAATTTAAATATAAAGAAAATAAATAAACCAAACAAATAAATTTGAAGAAGCTTGAATATTTTATTGATAATCAATGCAGGTATACAATTATGTTCCTCCCTTGATTCTCCTCTCATAAGATTTATCCATGATTCGAAGGTTGTTAGTGGCGTATTTCTTGAACTATGATGATTTAGATTTGACCTCTAATATTCTATGACTTTTGTGGAATATATAGAGATATTCAAGATGCCTTTTAAGGGAATTTAGTACCATTTATATAGGCATGAACTAGGGTATAGGGTTGAGTAGCCTCCAAGAATTCTAATTGAAACTTAACACACCTTCTTGAGTCTCAATTTGAATTGAACACATCTTGTAGAGTCCCACAAAATTTCAATGTCTACATATATACTGACTAGCGATCATTGACACTTATAATTTGATGAAGTGTCTTTGAAACGTTAATCAACTATCTGTCTGTGGATGAAATGTTGTTCTAAGGTTAACTTGAGTACCAAAACCTTTCTGAAAAGACTTCCAAAAATGAGAGCTAAATTGTGGACCTCTATTTGAGATGATTGAAAAGGGAACTCCATTCAACTTGACTATCTCATTAATGTAAAGCTTGGCGTATTCCTCCGCCGAATTTGCAGTCTTAACAACCAAAAAGTGCACAGACTTAGTATCTCTATCAACTATCATTAAAAGGGAGTCATGATATCTGTAAGTATGAGGTAAACCTATAATGAAGTCCATTTTAATAATTTCCCACTTCCTAGTAGGAATATTGATTTCTTGAGTCATACCTCATGGCTTCTTATGTTCTACCTTCACTTGTTGACAATTAGGGCACTTACACATAAAATCCGCTATATCCCTTTTAAAACCAGTCCACCAAAACACTTCTCGAAGATCATGGTACATCTTAGTGGCAGCTGGATTAACAGAATATCTTGAATTATGGGCTTCTGCAAGAATCTGTTGTCTCAACTCACCCAATTTAGGAACACATAATCGACCCTAATAGCGAAATGCACCATCTCCCCTTGGTTGAATACCTCAACTCTATGTTGATGGACTGCACCCTTTAGTTGAAGCAATATAGGATCACTGTATTACTTTTCCTTAACCTCCCCTACCAATGAAGATTCTGCCACATTCTGAACTGTTAAATTACCATCTGATATGCTCATAAGACGAACCCCTAAGCGATCAAGCCTGTGAACATCGTTTGCTAGATCTTTTCTATCTCACTCAACATGTGTTACACTACCCATAGATAGTCTACTAAGAGGATCTGCTACTAAATTAGCTTTACTAGGATGGTAATGCACACTCATATCCTAATCCTTGAGGAACTCAAGTCATCTCCTCTGGAGAAGATTCAACTCTATCTGGGTGAACATATATTGAAGGCTCTTATAGTTTGTGAACACATCTAATGTCTCTAAATCTTATGTTCAAACACCACAGCTGCAAGCTTGAGGGAATGAGTTGGGTAGTTCTTCTCATGCACCTTAAGCTATCTAGAAGAATATGCTATAACCTTACGTCATTGTATTAACACACAACCTATGTTAACTTTGGATGCATCACAATAGATCACGTAATCGTTTGTACCATCTGGTAGAGTCAAAATAGGAGCTGTAGTCATCCTAGTTTTCAATTTTTGCGAAGTTTTTCTCATATTCATCTGACCATTGAAATTTAACCTTTTTCTGAGTTAACTTAGTCAATAGTGAGTCTATGGATGAAAATCCTTCCACGAACCTTCTGTACTAACCATCCAAATCCAAGAAATTTCTGATATCTGTAGGAGAGGTAGTTGTGGGCCATTGTTTCACTGCTTTTATTTTTTGGGAATCCACTCAGATCACTTCACTATACAAAATATGACCTAAGAAAGCCACATATTGCAACCAAAACTCACATTTGTTGAACTTAGTGAATAATTGGTGAACTTTGAGACTTTAAAGGACAATTGTCAAATGAGTCGCATGTTCTTCCTCATTCCTAGAGTAAATGAGGATATCATCAATAAAGGCGATAACAAACAAGTCCAAATACTTCTTGAACTCCCTATTAATCAAATCCATGAAAGCTGCAAGAGTATTGGTTAGTCCAAATGACATAACCACATAATCGTACTGACCATACTGAGTTCTAAAGGCTGTTTTTGGGAAGTCACTATCTTGGACTCTAAGTTGATGATAACCGGATCTGAGGTTTATCTTTGAGAAATGACTAGCACCCTGAAGTTGGTAAAATAAGTCATCAATCCTGGGAATAGGTTACTAATTCTTCATTGTGAATTTGTTCAACTACCTATAGTCAATGCACATTCTGAGAAAACCATCTTTCTTTTTCATGAACAACACTGGTGAACCCCATGGGGAAATACTAGGTCTGATGAAACCCTTATCTAGAAGGTCTTTCAACTGCTCTTTCAATTTCTTAAGCTCAGTTGGAGCCATTTTGTAAGGACAAATAGAAATAGGCTGGTTATCTGGAGGAAGATCAATTCCAAAGTCTAGTTCCCTTTTGGAAGGAACTCTGCGAAGATCTTCTGGAAAGACTTCTGGGAACTCATTAACTACTGGAAATGATTCAAGAGTTGGGGTTTCGAAGCTTTAATCCTTCACTCAATCTAGATGATAGAAATAACCCTTAGAGATCATGTTTCTGTCCTTAAGGTAAGAAATGAATTGACCCATAGGCACTAAGCTATTTCCCTTAAATTCTAGGATTGGTTCGCCTTGAAACTGAAAACGAACAATCCTAGTTCTACAATTGATTAAGGCATAATAAGAATGTAACCAATACATGCCTAGAATAAAATAAAAGTCTACCATTTCTAACTGTACAAGATCTGCTAAGGTGACTTTCTTGGAGATATGACAAGGTAATTTATGTATACCCGTCTAGCTATAGATGGGTCACCGACTGGATTAGAGATTGAGAAGGGTTCTGAGAGAATTTCTTGAGTAACTTTGAAGTTGACTGCTATATGAGGAGTTACAAAGGAAAGAGTAGCCTCTTGATATAACAAAGCATAAACATCTAAGTTAAAACCTTTTAACGTACTAGTGACTACATTAGGAGAATCTTTTTTATCCTAGCGAGTGTGAAGAGCATACAACCTGTTTTGGCGTTGTCCACCACTTGTATCAGATGAGTTACCTTGTTGAGTCGGGACCTGCTGGTGCTGCTGAAGTTTAAGTCTGAGCCTTACCATTATTGCCTCCTTGACCCTGTTTAGCATAAGGACAATCTCTCAACCTGTGACCAAACTGATCACACCTAAAGAATCCTTCTTTTCCCACAACACACTCGCCCCGATGGTTCTTACCACACTTTGGATGAGTTGGGTAGTTTCTGGTGCCCAAAATACTCCCTGAGACATAGATCCTAATGCCTAACCTTTTTTATCCAATCGAAACATGAAGGATGGAACACTAGCTAATGAAGGTGCTGGAGCTGAAGACTTTTGATGAAATTGCGAGCGATTTCCACCACCTGAATTCTACTGAGAATAGTAATAGTAGCCTGTTCTAGCCTTCTTATTATCCTTAGCATGTTCTCTAAGCTTATCTCTCTCAACCTACTAGGCGTGAGTCAAGAGACTAGATATGTTCATATTTTCCAGAAATATAACATTCCTACACTCTATTTTCACTAGGTCAAATACCTTGTTCATTGGAGCACTGGATTCGACAACTATGTGAGGATCATACTTGGAGAGTTGGGTGAACTTAAGTCCATACTATTGGACTGTCATGCTACCTTCACTCAAATTCATAAATTCCTGAGCTTTTCCCTCCTTCAACTCTCTTCAGAAGAACCTGTCCCAAAAAGTCTCACTAAAGCATTCCCAAATGATAGGAGTTGCATCTATACCCTTGTTCTCTTTCCATTGAGTATACCATATGTGAGCTACATCCTTAAGCTGATAGGATGCCAAGTCTACTCTATCATTACCTGTCACTGAGTACATTACTCCAAAGATCTTCTTGACCTCATATATGAAATTTCGGAGATCCTCACCAATCTGTGATCCTAAGAACTAAGGCGGATTCATCCTAAAAAAATCACAAACCCTGGCTGCCAGTAATCCACCACTAGAATTTTGCAGGAACCGGAACCTTCTAGTTATTCTGATTAGTTACACTCTCAGTCAAAAGTTGAATGGCGTTCCGAAACTCAGCATTTGAAACTTCCTGATCTAAGATTGGAGGAGTACATTATCATTTCATGCATTTGCATTCTTTCATAATCTCTATGAGGAGACATGACCTGAAAGTGCACAACATCGAGTTAGAAACGAGGAATTAGATCATACCTTACGCACGATAAGAATAACAAGAAAGTGAAGTTTTCCTAAAACACTTAGTAGCCTCCCACTCTTTATATGTGGTGCACTTAAAACCTATGAAAAAAACTCTACTTAGTGAGGCTTTTCAGATATCCTAGGACTCTTAAACCTAATGATGTGATACCATGTTCCTCATGCCCCAAAACTACCCCAGGACGCGGACACAGGACCTAGGATCACGAGTGACCCCAAGTTAATCGTGATGGCATATGATAAGCATACTAAATAAACATAAGTAAGAAAGTGTTGTGCGGAAGCTAAATCATGAGATAAACTGAAATGATTGGGAATATCCATAACTATCTGAATATATAAAAATTAAGATTTTAACACCAACTGAAAGATCAAACTCAAGTACTAAAGTTTAATCTAACTATGTCTGAAATAAGCCTCTAACTAACTAGAAGTGCTGGCACATGCCCCAACTAAATCTAGAAAAAACTGAAACTAAAGACTAAAAATGGAAAGGAAACATGTATGTCGTCCTCGGAGAATGAGGACTCACCACTCATGCTACTGAGCTGAAGATCGGGAACCAATCTACTCTTTATCTGGAAGTTGAGGACCTGAACCTACATCACAAGAAGATGCAACGCAGAGTAAGCGCCAGTACTTGAAAGGTACTGAGTATGTACAATAGAGTAAAGTCGAACACTAATTAGAATTGAACAAACATATAACCGAGCAATGATATGAATTAATAATGATACTAAAATAAGAATACTTAACATGAAATAACTGAATGGAACGACCAAGTTTATAACATGCTGAAATTTGACTTTAATTGATAACATGGTCAATGCAATAGAATCAGACTATGGGAGCTACTAATAACCAACCTAAAACCATATGAGCTAAATGTAGAGTCCAATAAATACGCCCCATCGAGAGGACCCAATATACCCTGCCTGAGGTATAGAGGCATGGCTAGCATGATCAAGAGGGCATGTAGTTCTGGAACTATTTGGGTACGCTGAACCCTAGTCCATTCGGTCTAAGCCTACTATAAATTAGAATTTATATAAGCAATATTATGACTTAAATGTTGAAGTACTGGATAGCTCAATTACTGAGATGCAAACTATGAAAATGCAACAATTATAACTGATAATGTGATGGTCGTAAACCGAAGCATGTATATCTGAAATAACTGACCTAACAAGTGTAATTAATAAAATAAAAGAACTACATAGCTAGGGCTCTGAATATCATACAAGAAATTAAGCAACAATATGATAATTTGATTTGGATCATTCTAATAGCTAAACCCCAAAGATTTCAAACATTCAAAAAACCCTAGGTCTATATAATATTAAGGGAGTCAAGATTCTAACTGAAATCTAGGGACTAATGGGTGAAAGGAACCCATTAGTGAAATCCCACATACTTGGTGACATATTCAATGGAGAAAGATTTCTATTTTGGGGCTGGAACTGATGAAAACTCGTTGTGTTCTTGAACTAGGGTTGCTCGACTTCCTCCTCTATTTTGCTCGAAGTTTGATTAATTTTTGGTGAATAATTGATTAGGTTAAGTTCTAATTAGTTTACTAGGCTAAAAATGACTAAAAACACATAGTTGAGGTGTTAAACGAGGTAGTTTATGGGTCCAACGCATAAGGAAAAAACCAAATGACCCCTGACTTAAAAGTCTGCTGAGGCCGACCGCGGGCTGACTGACGATCCGTGGAATGACCCATGGTCTAATCTGTCAACCATGGATTGGTTTCAGAGACTTGGTTCTAGGGCTTAGATCCACGGGCCAGGACCACGGTCCGTGTCCTGACCTACGATCCATGGATCCAGTCGTGGGTCATGCCTTAGAGAAATTTCTAGGCTGATTGTTGGGAGGGCTGTAGGTGTCCATCCACGGACCACCAGAATGAACTGTGGGTCACCCTATGGTCCATGGATGGCAACTGTGAGATGCAACTGCAACTTCTGGAAATTTGATGGTTTGGTATGTTTTCGGATACGGGGTGTTACAGGAAGCAAGTATAAAAATGAGAGGAGTCGTATACATGAGTTCCATATTTTTGTGTAGAGCCTTGAATCAATTCGTTCATAGCCATAAACTTCGTATGAACTCCAAAAGTTGAGTATCTTTGAAAGGACTTGTATCATGAAGTCTTTATGTTGAGTTGTTCATTCCCATAATTCCACATGAACCCTCTATGTTGAGGATTCTTGAAATGAGTAGTGTCATGGAAGTTTTTGAGTTCTTGAGTTTTTTAGTTTCGAGTGTTTAGTTCTATGTATGGTTATTGAAAAACCTTGAATTGAGTCATTCACGGCTATAATTCGACATGCACCCTATTTTTAAAAGTATTTAATTTTTTTATAAACTTGTTTTAAGACTTGAGTCGTTGAGTTTGAAGAAGAGTAGAGTTGAGTTCATTTTCTTTTAAATGATATATGGGAACTAAGTATTCCCAAGAGTAATGTTCTTACATTTAAGCAGAGAGAAAACAACGATCTCCAAAAGAGTTTTCATGAGCAGTTCCGAGTACTATCACTTTTAAGAGAAATATTTTTAACTGATAATCTGAAACCACTGAAAGAGTTATGCTTTTTTTTAAAATATATGAGCTAGTATATTTTGGGAGTAGTATTGAATAGCAATATTGGGGAGAAACATTGATTTCTAAATGAATTAATGAGTTCATAGATATTTCAGAGCTGTTACCACTTTTAAGAGGTTATTTTGAGTAATTACCTCAAAACAGAGAAGCAAAAGGTTTTATACATTTGAGCTTGAGTATATTATGTGGAGTAGTATGGAGTACTGATATAGGGATGAGTTCAGAAAACTCAAAATCCTCATAAACCATGTATGTCAACTTGGGTAAAGGATCATAGTTTTTTGAATGAATGCTTATTGCTTATTGGATCCGGATAGTTCAAAGGTTCTATACCTCGGCATGGTATTATAAGATAGTTCTAGCAGCGTTGGAAAGACGTTGTATCATCACCTAGCTCATAGTGATGGTTGTCGGTTAGAGAATCTCCCAATAGAGTTAAAGTATATTTTTATATATCACTTATTATATTGAGTTCAGAGATGAAAAAGTATTTTGTTTAGATTTAAATGATTTAATTTTATTATTTTTTTACATTCAGTTGAGTATCTATCTATATCTATTGCAGTTCTTTAATCCAGTTATTTGTTATTCAGCTATATTACATACCAATACATTCAATGTACTGATGTCATTTGACCTGCATCTTTTGATGATGTAGATACATGTTCTTAGGATCCTCAACATGAGTCTGTTGATATCATTTCATCCGCTCATCAACTTTTGAGTGAGACCTCCTAGCTTTTGAAGGACTCTAGTTTTATGAGTTTTTAGTAGTAGTTCTTTTGAGAAGTCGTGGGTCTTGTCCCGACACTCATCTTTGTACAGTAGTGGCTTCATAGATAGACAGTTTTGAAGAGTCTTTCAGTTTCACAGGTTTTCTTTAAATCTTATGTTTCATACTCAATGTATTTAGAGAGTGTTGACGTTTATTACACTGTTGATTTAGCATTTATTTCAGTTTGATGCTTCTGTATGCATGAGTTAGTTTTCCGCTTATAGTAAGCCAGGATGATTGTTCTCTTAAGAGCCATCAATAGTTCTCGAGTGCTAGCCACGTCCAGGGAATAAGCTCGGGTCGTAACAAATTTGGTATCAGAGCACATAGTTCAAGTTTCCTAGGGTGTCTATAATGTCGTATCAAGTAGAATCTTATTCAAGGTTGTGAGGCCCAACTTCTTTAAATGAGCGACTACAGACATTTAAGAAAAAATTTCCTCTTTTCATACTCTAAATCATGCAATATAATTGTAAGTATGTAGAACTGAGAGTTAAATATTGACTACTTGTCATGAGGTCTTACTGGGATAGTTTTTCTTAATTTTATCTATTATTCAAAATTTATTATAATATGGAGAAAATATATTTATATAAGTGTTTAGTACTAGACATTAAGTTTGATGTTGAGACGAGTGTTGTGATAAAAAAATTGTCAACATGAGGGTGAGGATGTTAATTTTGAGATTTGATTTGGTTGATTTGACATAGAGCAGGTAAGGAATTACGGGGTTAGTTTACCATGATTGTGAGTGGTACAAGTGTTGTATGATGGCCATTTGATGAGAGCAATGAAGTTTGTCTAAATCATTAGATAAACAAGAGCATTAAGATGTGTACCCGAGATAGTATGTAGTCAAACGAGGTTCCTATTAAGTTTATGATTTTCATTTTGTGCCTAGATAGTGTATTTGAGCTGTCAATATCGAATAGGCTGATGTAAGAATTAATTTTATCTTATGAGGTAGATTAAGCGACTTTATAAGTCGATGTGGGTAATATTTATAGAAAGTCTTTTATAGAAGCCGAAAGAAGTTACGAGAAGTGTCTGAGGAAGAAGACTTAGAAGAAATCTTAGTGTAAATGCATGGATAGTCCAATAGCCAACATATTAGCATTTTTTGTGTAAGTAAAGAAAATATACACTACTTTAGAGATGATTAAATGGATCCATAGATTTAAAGTATCAGCTTTATACCTAAGGGGAGATGATAAGATGAGAAACAAAGTCAAGTGTTCAGAATAAGATAGTGATATATTCAAATAAAGATAAAGTTATATATCAGTCCATTCATACTCTAGCATATTCCTCTAAGTTTAGTCATTACAAAATCCAGTTTATGACTCTCATTTAATAACTATGTTCATGACTTATGCTCGTACACTCCAGATGGATTCAAATCTATGCTCAGTTCCAAGAATGAGGGGCAAATACTTTAGACCATTGATCTCAATCTTATTACATAAATTTATGGATATCAACCTATTGATAGGAACCTATTCATATAAGAACTTGTGTCTCATAGTATGCTCAGCCTTGCGAATTCATGATTTACTCTCAATGGCTAGCAACATAATGTTATGTCATGCATATTCTTATATCATAATTCTCGAATGAATCTTGCGTATGATCTTTCACCATAAAACTCTTTCGGTGATCCTTTCTAGTTAGTGTGTGGTGTTGATTATAGTTGTTGAGTGATGATAGATTAAAAAGGTGGATGTCTCTTTTGTTGGTTGCAGTACTGTGATCATTCCATATAAGGTTATACAAGTAGAGGAAGAATGAATGATGTTTTACAATGAGTAATAGTAAGGTGAGTGTAATTTGTTAGTTCCATATAGTAATTTATGAAATTTCAATTGATTGAGATAATGAAAGGAGGAGCAATTGTTAGAAGAATCGGTTAGTAGGAGTCCATGGATTTTCTATAGAGCTAGGCTTTAATGCTGTGGTAGGGAGTAATATTCTTGGGTTGAGATTTCACATAGAAGTATAGAACCCAAATATTTTCATTTAGATTAGAATAATCACCCTATGTAAGTACCTTGTGACTTTCACTTTGGCTTGCATATAGTAAGAGCATGTAGTTACACTCAAACCTTGGTAAGAGTAGTCAGATACTCATGTGGGAGCTATTAGTTGCAGCCAATGAGAAGTAGTAATAAGAACGAAGAACATAGTTAAGGAGTATTTCAGAGCTTGGAAGCCACCAACAATATCACTCAAGGCATAATATTTTTATTCTTACATTATGCCTAGACTTCATTTGTTTCAGATAAGATAACTTCAAATAGAGTGTGACTTTCTTCAAAACAATATCGTTCTGACTTATGTATTATTGAGAGTTTCAAACTCTTGTTATGAGTTAGTTCCACCTATATTTGAAGGCACGTTCAGAAGTCAGAGAAATCATAAGAGTCACCCCTTTCCATTCCCAGTCTAGCTATCATTCGAGGATTAATGATCCCAAGAGGGAGATATTGTAACACCCTGCAAAATTTCAATGTTAAACGTGAACCATTCTTCAGTGTGAATAAATTTTAACAAGTGATTATAAATTTTCTTAGGTGTCAATGTCACTAGAATTCCGTAGCATAAAGTTGAGTTGAAAACTTTCCTTCCAATTAATTTTTACTATGAGATTTTTCTTTGGTCAACTTCAAACGATCATATTACTTAAAATTCAAAGAGTTACTTGGCCCATACCCTATCAGATTAATGATATTTTAATCTTCTTTCCAACGCCGCTAATTAGGCATTAATCAGAGTTTTGAGTAAAATGTTATGACCATTTTAGCAACCTAATACAGTGCGTTGACAAATTAACCGACAAAAAATATTAAAAAGGATCATTTTTAACTTTTTACCTCTAACAAAACTCTAAACGAATTTCTTGAGTATTTAAAGGCTCAAAACAATCAGATTTTTATTTCTTAATCTCTCATTCTCTTCTCTCTCAAATGCTAAGGCAAAACATTACGGAAAAAAAATCAAAGTCGAACACTTCCATTCAAGATTCATTCCATCTTTTTTAATATTCTTCTTCAAGGTATGTCATTCTCCAATTTCATTCTTTCCAACACAAATTCCTCTATAAAATTTGTGAATCACCAATGAAAACTATGATTCTTGGCCATAGAGATTTTAAGAAACTAATTAAATATTCTGAAGAAAACTTTTCTTGATTGTTCTCCTTTAAGCTAGGGTTTCAAGATTTCTAATCAAGTTCTTCTTCGAGATTCTTCAAGAATCTTGTTCTTTCAGGTATGTAAGGCTATCATAGTGTTGGACTAGTTCGTCCTCACGTCCAAAATATACTTTCAAATCAGTAAATGAGTAATCTAGTATTCTATCCCTAGATTTGAGTATTCTTAAGATAAGTTGATTTTGTGTTCTTAAGTTCCTGATTCTTTTAAAATACAACTACGAATTATTCATTAGCTATATGTTATGTATTAAGATTCTTAAGTTGATTCGTTCATGTCTATATTTCAACATGAACCATATGAATTCAGTATTCTTGAGATGAGTAGTATCATTGACTTCTGAGTTCTTGACTTCTGAGTATTGAGTTTTCATATTGTTATTTACATCCTTGAGTTGATTTGTCCATGTCTATATTTTAAGATGAACCCTGTTTAGAGGTATAGTTTTTAAGAATCTTTTAGAGCTAATATTTTTGTATTAAACTAATTTTTTGAGAAAACAAAGCTGAGTTGTACGAAAGATATTTAAAATGTGATTAGTATGACTGTCGAGTATGCCATCAATGTTTAAGCAGTATGATTTTTAGATATGCCATCAATGTTTTCGTAGTACGACTGCCCCAGTCATCAATAGTCAGATCACAATATGATTTTTGATATGGTTTTGAGGAAGAGTTTTCAAATATGAATTGAGTTAGAGTATAAGGGAGCTAACTATTACCAAAGGTATTTGTTTTTACATTGAAAAAAGAGAAACTTTGATTTCTAAATGAATTAATGAGTTCAGAGATATTTTAGATCAGTTACCTCTTTAAAGAGGTTATTTTGAGAAATTACCTCAAAACATAGATAAAGTTTGTTTTATTTATTTGAGCATGAGTATATTATTGGGATTAGTATTGACTATCGATATGGCGATGAGTTCATGAAGCTCAAAATCTTTATTAACCATGTATGCCAACATGGGTAAATGATCATACTTTTTAGATGAATCCTTATTTCTTAGTGGATCCACTTTGTTGAGAGGTTCTATATCTCAGCACAATATAGGACAATTCTTGCAGCATGGGAGAGACGTTGTATCATCACGTGGCTCATACTGATGGTTATCGGTTAGAGAATCTCCAAATAGAGGTAAAGTGTATTTTTATATATGACTTGTTACGTCTAGTTTAGAGATGATAAAGTATTTTTAAAGCTTTTAATGATATATATTCTTTATTTTTTTACATCCAATTCAGTATATATCTATATATATTGCAGTACTTTTATTCACCTATTGATTATTCAACTATATTAGATACTCATACATTAAATGTACGAATGTCATTTGACCTGCATATTTTAATGATGTGGGTACATGTTCTTAGGATCCTCAACAAGAGTCTATTAAGATCAATTCATCCACTCATCATCTTTTGAGTGAGATCTCCTTCTTTCAGAGGACTCTAATTTTGTTAGTTGTTAGTATTACTTTTCTTGAAGAGTCGTGGGTCCTGTCCGCACACTCATCTTTGCACAATAGAGGCTTTATAGATAGACCGTTTTGGAGAGTCTTTCAATTTCAAATGTTTTTTCTTTAAAGCTTATGTTTCATACTCTATATATTGAGGGAGTGTTGAAATTTATTACACTGTTGATTTAGCATTTCTTTCAGTTGGATGCTTCTGTAGGCATGAGTTAGTATTCCACTTGTAGTCAACAAGGATAAGGGTTAACTTAGGGCCAACAGTGGTTATCAATTTTCATCCATGTCCAGGGTTAGGCTCGGGTAGTTGATGTAATAAACTCCAAATATACGAAAGATCACATTAGCAACTCAATGATCTTTCATATCAAAGTTTCTTTATAGCAATTTTTAAAAGTATTTATGCCATAAGTGTTTCTAATGATGATCAACATGTCCTCAACATACAAACACACAATGACCTTGTGATTTGAGTGTCTTTCATGTGAACACATTTATAACTTCTATCATTCTTAAATCCATTTACCAACATGGTTAGGTAAAATACCACATATCATGGTTTGGTAAAATACTTTTAGTCCTAAAATTGATTAAACAAGTTTGCACACTTTTTTTTGTTTACCAGGAACCATAAAGCCTTCGGGTTGTTCCATGTAAATTTATTTCTCCAATTGTCCATTTAAGAAAGTTGTTTTCAATTCCATTTAATGAATTTGAAAGTCATATATTGCAGCGAGGAAGATCAATCGGCTTCAAAGTGTGATTACTCAAAGTTGAATCAATTTCACTATTGACAACCTCTTTCCCAAATCATGATGTCACGCCTCGACACCATACCCTGTATGTGGCCGACACTTGAGAATCATCATTGGTCCTCAAGTGAACCCTTGACCTGGCTGGCTCCTTAGCGGATAACTTACTCGAGAAAAAATGGACTCTAAGGGTATAATTAAACTCAAATTGTCTCAATGACAACTTAACTCAACTTCTAACTATCTATAAAGCCTCTAAATATTATGATATATGTCGGGACAGGACCCTCGACAGCTTAACAAAACATGAAAATAAGGTTGAATTCCTCCAAAAATAGAAGAGGCTCAGCAAAGCTAGAGTTGGGGTGAAAATGGAATAAAAAAGGCACTTGTTGATGACCTGGAACACCTGTATCTGTATCAAAAAAGAGATGTAGGTTGAATTACATTAGTACATTGAATGTATGTGCATGAAAGGGGAAAATTGAAAGCATAGGCAACTGAACTGATAAGACTGGAACACATACACACCTCAAATAAACTCCAATATAAAAACACTAATAACATATACAATATTTACAGCTTTATAAACAGATGATATCAACTCAACATGTATAAAAATAGAGTAAATTATTCTTACCTTATTTTGAGACTCTCTAACTGACAACCATCACTATGAGATATTTGATGATACAACATCTCGCCTATGCTGCAAGAACTGTCCTATACATTTCTGGGGTATAGAACACCTCAACTATGTATATCAACTGAGATATGCTCAAAAGCAATAATGAATCATCTAAAAAGTATGAACCTTTACCTATGTTGGATAGATAGTTTATGAGGAATGTGAGTTGTCTAAATTCATCCCCATATCGTTGCTCAATACTACTCACAATAATATATAAACTCATGCTCAAACGTATAAAACATAACCCTTTCTCAATTTGAGGTAATTATTCAAAAGATCCTCTTACAAGTGATAATACTCTAAACTATCTCTTAATTCATGCTCTCATTTGGAAATCAACGTTTCTCTCTTTAAAAGGTATAAAGTGTTACATTTGATAATACTTAGTTCTCTTATACTCTTTCTGGATCATGAATTTGACCTTTCTCATTCTCATATTTACTTTCTCAAGACTTATTGAAAAACCAATGTTGATTAAAGAAGAAATCTCAAAATGACTGAAAAAGACCTTATTAACTTCCCTCTTAAACTCACTTCAGTTTGAAAAGTAAATTAACACATGTGATTAGGAAATGTAGGATCTCTCAAGGATAATAGAGCCTTTAGGAGCTAATACAAAGAGCACTATTCAAAGGAAGACGTTCCGAGAGAAGCACGAAAGGAAAAATGACCAGGCAACCCGACCTTGGTACACTGCTCACGTGGGGCGCTAATGAGTTGGGGATTTCAACTTATTTAGGGAATTATCTAGAGTTTTAGTGTCCTAAATACCTATTTCATGTCCTAAATTTATTATTAAATGCTAATTCGAAGTAATGAAGGTAATACAACAAGGCAAGGAAATTACCGGGAAAAATTGAATGAAAAAGCTGATAAAGCCAAAGAAAATAAAGACTGATGATCGCCAAAGACACTCGTTTACTCACTGAGTGGCTCTTCAACTCGCCATAAGTAATAGAAGGCCAGCCAATGGAGAAAGTAAACTCGGCGATATAACGTATAAGTCTGTGAAGGAGACTTAGAACGCCCAAAGTTATAGGAAGATTGGTGAAAAGGAAACCCAAAAAGGCGAGAAAGAGGAACACTTGGCCCATCGCCAAACAAGTCGACGAGCCCTACCTCGATCTCCTAAAGTTACAGCACATAATGGATAAAATGTTAAGCCAAGAAGGGATAAAAGAAGCATTTGGTGCGTCGCCTACCTTATCGGCGACACTCGAATTATTACACTAAATGGCTCCGAAGCAAAAAATCTGGGAACCTATAAATGGAATTTTGAATAGAGGAAAAAGGGTTCCTGCACATTTTAATTTTGGATTTTTTATATGTTACACCTCAGATCTCAGAATGAAAAAAATCCTAGGTTTCAAAAAACTAGTGGCAGTACCACGTACCAACCCACGGACTGTAGGTGGGGTTATGTAGTTAAGGTCCAAACTTTTATAGTCTCTGATCCCACCCATAGTTAACCAGTATGGTCCGTTCTTGGACCTAAAGACCATAGGTCTAACCATACATGAGCGTCAACAGCCAATTAGAGGAAAAATGTTGTTGGGACAACTTCAACCGGTCATATCTTTAAGCACAAAATGAATTAAGTGGCACATAACCTATCAAATGAAAGATAATTGAATCCTCTTTCCAACACAACTGAGTTTGCTAAGGTCCAAGCTCGGATTAAAAATTTATGCTAGTTTATGTGAAGCCCCGTCAGGCAGAGCATGAACGACGACTTCTCACGATGGTTGGAAGATCAAACGATGGCATGTCAGTCTGGTAGAAGATGTCACTCGTTAGTTTTAATCAGGGTAATTTTGGGCCTTTCCCCTATGTGTTTGGCACTTAAACTAAGTTGTTTGATTCCTCAACTATGTCATTTTACTCAGTCTATGACTAATAACTTGGTCAGACTTACCTAGAACCCTCATCCTCAAGAAAAACAATCATCAAAATCAGATTTAATGATCATGCCATTCATGCTTTGTACCCTTTGCAAGGTATATTGGGTCCTCTCGATGGGGCGTATACATCAGACTCCACGTTTAGCTCATGTGGTTTATGGTCGTAACACCCCGTATCTAAATAAGGGTAATGAACCATAATTTCTGAACATACAGGTTCCATCCACGAGGACCACCCGCGGTCCATAGGTGGACCCACGAACTATAGGTGTGGTCCGTGGTTGGAGCCCCCAATATTAAGTTTATTGACCAGGAACGAAAGTCCACCAGGAAGGGTCGTACGTCAAACCACGGTCCGTCCATTGGGTTTAGTGGATGGGTCACTCAGAACAGGTCCAGGTATGGATCATGACGGGACGTACATACCGTAGGTCGATTCACGCATCGTGGTCTAACCACCGTACATCAGAACAAAAGTGTCTGACCACCAACCACGGTTCACCAGGACAGACTGTAGGTCCATCCACGGTCCGTCGACTGGGTACGTCGGTTGGTAGGTCAGTGACTGTCGCTAGTACTTATTTTATGGGTATTTGGGTCTTTTCCTAATTTATTAATTCATATACTATGTCATTTTTTCTACATTTAGAACCACTATATAAATCTTTTTACCACCAAATTAGACCCATTTAATTCATTCTAGAAAAATCCCAAAAGAAAACCAATTCCTCTTAAAGATTCTCTCTCTAGAACTTGAAGAAGAAGAATATTTCACCTAGGGTTTCAAGCTAAGGATCCAAATTCTCCATTGAAGCTTAGCATTGGGCTTTTTTGTTAAGGTATGATAACTTTCTTCCATGGACACCTTGCATCCATGGAGTTCCTTTAAAATTCAATTTCAAAAGAAAGATAGAAATCCCCATTGTTAAGGTTTGATTCAAAAAGTAATGGATTTCTTTAAAACTTGATTCTAATGCTTGAATTATGTTATTATAAGTATGAATTGATGATTTCCTATATCTTTTATGATGTATCCCCCAGGAACCCATGAAATACACATATTTCTCAATTGTGATCTTATAATATGGGTCATTGTCGATATAAGAGGAATTTTATGAATTGACGCATGAAGTGATAGAGTCACATGAATTAGAATGAAATCCATGTCAAATGCTTCAATTCTAGATGTGTTGATTGAAATTAGGTTATGAACCTTGAAAAGGGGAAGTATGAGATTAGACATGTTTTTATGAAATCTAAGTAAATGCTTTAAGGACACTTTGAGAATAAAGTGTCAATGTTTCTGATAATGATGTTGTGTTGATTGAAAGGACATTCTCATGAACACATAATGAACATGATGTGAAAGGTTTTCTCACATAATGAAGATTCTAAGGTTAAAAGGCTTTTTCACCTAATTGAATCTTGGATTTACATGTAGACATGGACGGTGAAAGGTTTTCTCACGCATGATCAATGAGATATCCTAATGAAATAACTTGGATTGGTTGTTAAGGACATCCTTCCATGATGCATGAGTTATGTAAGACATAAGAAGTACTTCATGGGATTTATGCTTAGCATATAGTTGTTATTGAAATGAGATGGAATTATTTTACGTCAGTTGAGTCTGGGCTTCCCATGTATATCTCATGAGATGGAAACCTTCTACGTCACTTATGTCAGGGTTTCTAGTGGCAATCTTTGTACCCCAAAAACTATATACCCCCATAGGTTATCAAGATAGTGGATCCACCTAAGCTAAGAGTTCATGGTTCTACCTTAGGCAAGTAGGACAATCATTTTCGGTGTGGGTAACACCGGGTGATCATGTTAAAGCTCATAATGTCTTATGTCGGTTAAGGTTATCTTTCACAACCAAAACATTAATAATGAACTAAGGCTACTTCAAGAAGTATTGTACATGAGTTCAAAGGTCTTAAAGATGATGTTGACTTATGTTTTCCATGTTTATGACTTATGACTTCTAATCTCTTATATGATGTTTAAACTTGGAATTTGCATGCTTTGAAATTAAATGTCCCCTTTTTACGTTTTTTAAATTTTTTCTGCATAGTTATCATACTTAGTGCATTTTAGTACTAACAAGTACTTTTGCCTACATTTTTTTCCAAATGAAGGGGCTCCGACAAACAGGATTTCCATTCTAGTGGCTAGAGTTTGGACTTGATTTCTCTCTGAGTTTGGTGAGCCATATGGTTCGAGGACAGACTTTCCCTTTATTGTAGTTTCCATTTTTTGTACTTACTTTTGGATATGACGTATGGGCTAGGCCCAATTTCATTCCATAATGTAATAGATGGCTATGATGAGACAAGTGTCTAGACTTTCGCTTTCTTTTGTCAAAAACTTTTTAAACTTGAAATATATTTTACTCTTAATTGTTCTATTTCTTATGTTAATAGGACTAAGTGGATTGTATTGAGTCCTACGGGGTTCTACACGCCATGTTACATCTAGGGGTTCCCCTGGGTCGTAACAATGTTGGTTAATAGTAGCTCCCACGGTCAGACTCTTAGTGCATTTGACCATGTTTTCTGTATATACTTCAGCATTTAGTTCAACATGCTATTTTCATGATTAGTGCTTGGTCATTTTATTGAGCTTAGTGATGTTTGAGTAATCAAGACACAACTTCCAATTTGAGTGTCTACGATCATACAATAGTAAAGTAACCCAACCAAGGGTTGGGTTCGAGTCTCAATGGAGTGGTGTTGAGAATTAATAGAAAAATAAAATATATTTCTAATTAGTCATAGCTAAAGATATTAACGATTAAAAACATAGTAAATCTAATGGGGTGACGCAGGCGTCAATTATCAATTGGGGGGTTTGTAGTATGCAAATAACAAAACCAGTAAAAATATAAGAAAAAGAGATAGAGAGACGGAATTCTTGGGATGTGATAGGAATACGGGATAGACTAAATTATCGGGATAGGCTAGACTATAGAAGGGGAAAATTCTCTCTCGAGCAACTTACCCTAAATCAACTAGGTTTCTCTCGAACACTGAGTTGCCGCATTAAGCATAACCTCCGCCTTAGCCCATTCACTCTCTTAAGCTGAATGTGCGGGAAAAGGACTAGGGTTCACTCTCTCGAGCTGAACCCATGTCGACCCTATAACTGCCCAAGAGCACCCCTTAGTCGTTACCGGCGTATTCAACCTCTCGGAGGTCTTATACAAGCCCTTAGCATTCGTCATAGCATTATCATAGAAAAATAGCAGAAAATTTAAATTTTTATATAATATAACACAAGACTTGAAAGTCATCATTTACACCTTTAATACAAAATCGGAATACTACGTGTCAAGGTATCCATCTTAAAACACGACTACAACACAAGAGGGACACATCCCTTACAATACAAAAGAACTACTATCTAGTGCATTGAACTTAAGGAAACTCTTTAACATAAAGGTCCTTGAATCTTTAAGGACACACCCGAACTTGGGAATAGTAAGCCAAGCTCATCACTTCTAGGAAAGGTCCTTTAGCCACCACCACCTACACTTGGTGTAAAAACATGAAAAAGAATGGTGTTAGTACAAGAATGCACTAAGTATGATAACCATGCAAAAACATTCTTTTAAAAGGACATTTAGTTGGAAACCATGCATCATGCCTTTT
>JAJOOO010030288.1:0-22487 GCA_029582685.1 Solanum piurae
AGTTGTCCAAACAACTACTTAAGTTGTTGGCTGAAACAACTAAATTGAATTCACTAAACCCAGCTGAAGAATGGACACAAAATATTTTTTATACTTATCAAAAATGCTCTTTTGAGTTAATTTCAAGTTCAAACGGAATAAATATAATGCAAAAAAATAAAAAAATATAATAGCAAGATGATGATGATTTTCTTCTTTATTAAACCCTAATCTTATCCTTTGAAATAGAAAAGAGAAGAAAATTTACCTTGTATTAGAAGCTACTGATTGAAAAGAAAAACACGACAAACTCAAAGAAGATTTGATGATTTTGAAGATGAAGAAGAAATTTTTTTTTTTGAAAAAAAAGAAGTCCCGTTCTTGGATCTCTGTAACTTCAGTTTTAAAAAGAAAATTGAATAAGTTAAAAGGTTTTTTCTATTCTTAATATGCTTCACAATTTAAAATAAAGTCTCCTAAATTTTAAAAATACTAATTTAGTCCAATATATTAATTAAGAGTTAAATTAAATTGAGGAAGAGATGAAGAGGCCCCACTTGTCCCTTTTTTTTAATTGGAGACTTGTGAGGCATTCTTACCTCATTTTTCCCAATTTGTGAGTCATCTTCTTCAGAATTCTCTAGTGAGGTTGCTGTTCATCATTCATGGCTGGTGAAGCTTGTGTCAAGGCTGCTGTGGGTGCCCCTGATGTCCTTGGAGACTGTAATTTCTAACCCCTCCCTTTGAGATTATAGGCATACCCTTTTTGTGTGTGTTGTTTTTGGGGTTAATTTTCATGGGGTGGTCTGAATTTTTCTGAATTTGTGGTGGTTTCTTGATTTTGAGGCGAGTTTAGATAAAGGGTATGTATAAAGACTGTAAATTTCTGTCTCACTAAGATATATACCTTTGTTTTTGTGTCGTTTTTGGGGCAAATTTTCATGGGTTGGTTTGGATTTTTCTGAATTTGCTTGATTTTGAGGTACATTTAGATAAAGGGTATCTATAAAGACTGTAAATTTCCTGCTCATTAAGATTTATACCTTTGTTTTTGTGTGTCTGTTTTTGGGGCAAATTTTCATGAGTTGGTTTGGATTTTTGCTGAGTTTGTGGTGGTTTCTTGATTTTAAGGTACATTTAGATAAAGGGTATTTACAAAGACAGTAAATTTCTTGCTCACTAAGATTTATACCTTTGTTTTTGTGTGTCTGTATGTTTTTTGGGTAAATTTTCATGGGTTGGTTTGGATTTTTCTGAGTTTGTGATGGTTTCTTGATTTTGAGGTACATTTAGCTAAAGGGTATTTATAAAGACTGTAAATTTCTTGCTCACTATGAGTTATACCTTTGTTTTTGTGTATCTGTGTTGTTTTTGGGGAAACTTTTCATGGGTTGGTTTGGATTTTTCTGAATTTGTGATGGTTTCTTGATTTTGAGGTACATTTAACTAAAGGCTACTTCTAAAGCCTGTAAATTTCTTGCTCACCAAGAGTTATACCTCTGTTTTTGTGTGTCTGTGTTGTTTTTGGGGCATATTTTCATGTTGTGATGGATTCTTGATTTTGAGGTAAATTTAGCTAAAGGGTACTTCTAAAGACTATAAATTTCTGGCTCTCAAAGATTTATACCTTTGTTTTTGGGGAAAAATTCTATGTGGCTTTTTCTGAATTTGTGATGGTTTCTTGATTTTGAGGTACATTTAACTAAAGGGTACTTCTAAAGACTGTAAATTTCTTGCTCACTAAGATTTATACCTTTGTTTTGTGTGTGTGTTGTTTTTTGGGGCAAATTTTCATGGGTGGTTTGAATTTTTCTGAATTTGTGATGGTTTATTGATCTATGGTCCAATAAGTCTAAGGGTATTTCTGAGAATGTAATCTCTTACTCTCTAAGATTTATACCATTGTTTTAGTTTGTGTGTGTGTGTGTTAGTTGTTAGTTTTGGGCATGTTTCATGGGTTTGGTTTCATTTTTTCTTAATTAGTGGTGGTTTATTGATTCTAAGGTCCATTTAGCCAAAGGGGTACTTCTGAGACTGTAATCTTCCTCTCTTAATACATATACCATTGTTTTAGTTTGTATGTTTGAGAGTGTTTTGCAATTTTTCATGGGTTTGGTTTCAATTTTTCTGAATTTTTGATGGTTTTGTGATATTCAGGTCCATTTAGCCAAAGGGTACTTCTGACATTGGAGGAAAAGAAAGTGACTTGCAAGAATCACTTGATCAATGTTAGTGACAAGCCCAAATGGTAAATCTGAAGAAAGAAGTACTTTCTTTTTGTCCCAAAGGTAACATTTTTTTCATTTTGAAACTGAAAATTTTGTTTTGGGGTTGTGATTTTAGGTTCTTGGAGGTGAACCCGGAAGGGAAAGTTCCCGTGATCAATTTTGGTGACAAATGGATCTCGGATTCTGATGTCATTGTTGGGATTATTGAAGAGAAATACCCAAATCCCTCTCTCATCGCTCCCCCTGAATTTGCCTCTGTGTATATTTTCTTCCCTACTTTCTCCATGTGTTGAAATAAGATTCTGTCATTGACCACTAGACCACACCCTTGGGTGCCTTATTTCTCTGGATGTTTTATTGGCTGCATCTCGGTATTTGCTTTAGATTTTAGTGTTTTGGGTAATGAATATACTTATAAGTTAGAACTTCATGTTGTATGTAGCAAAAGTTATTAAAATAAAAGAAGCAAGATACATTTTTAACGCTTTCTTTGTCTTGAACTCCTTATAGAAATCAAAAGTGGAAGCGTTTTACGGAGTTGCTATTTCCAATTACTTTAACATGGCATTTTTCCTTCAAAATTCTGTGGAAAGGTTTCTTAGTTGTACTTCCCCAACCTTTTGTTCTTTATTCCTTGGAGGGAAGTGATTTGTGAATTCGTCTTAGGTTTCTGCAAGCTACATTTAAATGAAGTTTTGTGGTAGTTCTCTTCACTTTTGTGGCTTGAGTTTCTTTAGATCAAGCAAAAACACTTTACTTCCTGTGTTCCAAATTGAATTTACATATTTTGATTTAATCTTATATCTCAAATGTCTTAGGTGAGATTTGGTTTAAAATTTTGAAGAAAATCTGTCTTTCTTGGTATTTGGTTGAAAACAGTTCTAATAACAATCTAAAGGTAGTTCTGCGGAAACTCTTTTTTGAACTTTTGCACCTAACACCACCTCTTGTATTTTAATCTTCCATTGGTGAATACAACATTTCTCTTACTTGTTTGGAGAAGCAAAAAGGTTACCATTGTGCTTCATATGTTTCACCTTTAGATTCTCATCCCTTAATATGCCAAGTCTAAATGGACATTCAATATGGAACATAGTAATTATTTAGTTTATCTATCCAGTGTATCCTTTTAGATGATTGTCTCTATAATGTGTTTGTATGATTCATCATGGTAATAAGCTAGCATTTGTTGCTGTTTGATTTTTATTTTATTGATTTTGGCGGGTGGAATATCATCTGTAACTTGTTTGGGATTGCAGGGGCTCGAAAATATTTCCTACCTTCGTCTCGTTTCTGAAGAGCAAGGATTCTAGTGACGGTACTGAGCAGGCTCTTCTTGATGAACTGAAGGCTTTGGAAGAGCATCTCAAGGCTCATGTATGCTGTTTTACATTGAACTGTCTGATATGTTTAGCTTAAAGTATGCATCTCTCGATTTTACCATGATGTTAACTTCGATTGGCTGTTAATTTCATCAGGGACCATATGTCAATGGGCAGAATATTTGTTCAGTTGATATGAGCTTGGCTCCAAAACTGTACCATCTCGAGGTGGCTCTTGGACACTTCAAGAAGTGGAGTGTGCCTGAAAGCTTGAGTCACGTGCGTAATTACATGAAGGTATGCACTCTGTTTCTCTCTGTGTCCTCGTGTGCGTGCGTGGTCGGTATCTGCTTTGTCTGTGGGTGTTGAGATTCTTTGTGCTGGAGTAGTTTGCTTATGTCTTATCTGTGTATCGTAATGTCTCTAAAATTCAAACTCTGATAATTTGAATTTAAAAGAATAACCACATTTGTTGGTTTGCTGCTTCTTCCTATGTTGATTTATTGCTGCATTGGTGTCGGATTCTTCAAAAATACACTACTTTTGGAGGATCCACACACACCCCCGGAGGCATTTCTGAGCTGTTCGGCTTATTAGTGTAATTCTATTATGAAGACAACCAAGTTTTTCCTGTTTAGTTTCTGATATTACGATTTTTGCTTATGCCAAATATGTCAAATCTTCCAATTCTTTGAAACAAAAGCAAAAGTGACACAAAAGTTGACACCTTTATGTTCTCCTTCTACAGCTGCTCTTCGAGCGAGAGTCGTTCCAGAAAACCAAGGCTGAAGAAAAGTACGTCATCGCGGGGTGGGCTCCAAAGGTTTAACGCATGAGCTGACTCGAACCTGTAATCGTGTTTTGTCTCAGGTAGTTAGCAGTTCGATGGGTGCAGCATTATGAACGTGATCTATATATAGTATGATCTAAATAAAAACGTTCATCGTTGGTCTGTGGATCGATCAATCCTTGTACTGTTTGTGTCTAAGAAGTGAGTTATGTGTTCTGAAACTTTTATTAGCTAATGTAAGGTGTTGGTTGTTGATCTTTTGCTTCAGTTTTTGCTATACAGAATTGCTAGATAGATATAGTTAAGTCTGCTGAAGGGATGTTATATTGACATTCCTTTATTTTATTTTGGAAATAATGATAAAAAAAAGCACATCGAAACTATCACTTTTTTGCAAAATTTCACACATCAATTACTTAGATAGTGATAGTTCGTTTAGGTAGAAAAAAGAAATAACTGATAGTTAAGGTGTGAAATTTGCGATAAAGTGTTAGTTTAGGCGTGTTTTTGATCGTTAAAAAGAGGGAGAAAAGAATAAAGGACATGCATAGTGTAGTATGTAGAAAAGTTTCAATCAAATTAGAGCAGCTTTTCCACTTGTTTAATAGTGTTTATGTCAGTTTGCACTCACCTCGAGTATTTTCTCGAGTCATCCTTTTCATTGATCGTTAAGCCACACCTCATTGATTAAAAAATAAATTAATCTCTCAAGATAGTGTGAAGTGAAAAATTTACCCCACCACCCCATTCGCGTCCCCTATCTTACCATGAGCTCCAAAGACGTTTTAACCGGAAAGAGACAAAAAATTCATCGCATTTACTATAAGTTATAATGACAATTTTACACCTTAATTCCAAACTAGTTGGGTTAGACGATATGAATCATTATTGATCATATCGTTTCATTTAACTTTGCCAATAATAATCTTGGGTTAGGTTGAATTAGCCCTTAAGGTGAATGCAAGTAGTGAACATAGTTCTTTTGAAGCGTCTTAGTACGTAGTTATCAAAGAGTGGGAGTAACGCAAGGATTGTTCCAAACCCGAATTTTCACAATACAGAATCACATCCACTATAAAGTTCATATTCCAAAAGGTGCATGATTAACAACAACAACAACATATCCAGTGAAATTCCAGGTGAATATGGACCTTAATCTATCACGTGAAGATAGAGAGGTTGTTTCCGAAGGAAAATGTGCATGATTGAGATGTGAAAATGAACAAAGTAGCCCCCACTATGTTAACACTACTCCATTAGCTAAATAACAAGAAAATCACATGTCACATGAACTCTATGTTACAACAAAACAAGACAGCTAGAGGCCCAAATTCACTAGGCAACACCTCACAGAGGACACAAAAGATACCAACAGGGCCATGATTGAATTAGCATATACTATTGTCTGGCTATGTTGCTAACACTCTCTAAAATGTTGTCACATCCATGTCAGATCCTCAAAAGTTAGACTACTTTTAGAGGATTCGACACACACCTAATGACATTTTTTAGAGACATACTAGTACTTCAATTACCACTTGCATTTTGAGTTTGGCACCATTTAATGAATATAATGAATACAATAGGATTTATGGCTACTCAAACTGTTGAAGTCTTTTAGGTCAAGACTTCACCTTTGATGCTTAGGCTACCATGCTCTTTAAGGTCTATACACGACACGTAGACTCCTCGAACCATGACATACTTGCTTGTTTGAACGTAATTTTTTTCAACGTTACAATCAACAACACGATTATTTGTTATTCCTTGTCTGATTTTTTAGTATGATCATGATCCAATAACAATTTCTGAATCATTGTACTTGCTTCCGCCTTTGCCACTGCCTCTGCCTCTATTGCGCGATTTTTATTGTGTGATTTAGCGTATGCCTCGAAGAACTCCCTGTTCTCTTTCTCTAACTCATTCCACACTGAAAAATACAAATAAGTATCACAATGATCTGTTAGGTATACAAGAAATGACATGTTAGCAATGGTGTAGCTAAGATTGTCAGTTGAACATTCTTCATCGGAAAATAATATTGTGCATATTAGCAACATCATTATGAGCAGTGAATAAGTTAATATTCATTTGTTAACTTTTAATATACTATCAGGTTATCGAGAAACACTATACCGTCAAGTTTTAAAAATAATGTTGGTTGCTTTGTTATAACAAGTTAAAATATATTTAAAAAATTGAACATTGTCGTTGTATATAAATTAAATTCGATGAAATATTACAACACTAACCAGTAACAGTGATGACAGATTTGATATTTGCATGCTTGGAAAGGGCCTCTATGCATTCCTCTTTAGTCATGTGAAAAATTAGACACTTTTCTATCAGGTGCTGCACCTAACATCAAGGACAATTAGGTTAGTACATAATAAAAACAAAAATCAAGAAAATAATCAAAAATAAGTTCCCAAATTTTCAAATACAAAATCAAGAATAAAGGTTGTCCCTTATTTGATGCATAAAGTGTTTCACGTTTATAAGTGGTCAAAAAATGGTCGCATCTTAAGAGGTTGTGTGATGTAGGAAGTCTACCATAATAATGCAACTATTAGTGACTGATTTCATAACTTGAATTCGTGATCCATGACCTATAGATCATAACTCACATGGTGACATGAAGACAATTTACCGTGCTCCAAGACTCCCTTTCAAATACAAAATCAAGAAAAAAGGACAATCTGGTGGACAAAGTATCCTGCGTTCATGAAGGGTCAAGGAAGGGTTGCACCCAAGGGTGTGTGTCGTAGGCAACCTAACCTGATGCAACCATCAATAGTTGATTCCACATCTTGAACTCATAAGTCATAACCTATATGTTATATAAAGACAACTTTACCGTTGCTTTAACATATATCACCCTTTCTAGTATAGTATCAAAAGAAGGAAAACAAAAAAAGAACCCTTGCTTATTCATTGAAGTATCATGATGAGAAGTTGGTGATCCATAAATAAAAAATACTAGGTGGATTTTTTCTATTCGTCCAAATTTTGGTGGACAAAGTTATTCGATATCGATGAAAAATAGTAAATACTATATGAAATTAATTAAGATACACGCAAACTAATCTAGACACCACGATTATAAAAAAAATATTAGAAATATATGAATCTTTTAGTTACCATGTATATGTAAGAAGCAGGGGAATCCCCCATGATAAGTTTAGTATCTGATCTTCACAAAAAGCAAGTTGAAGAAAATATTATATGAGAGATCAAATGCACAGAAATTACTTATATTATATTGTATGATATAATGTTATGATAAAATATGAATTACATTATAGTGTACAAAAAGAGAAAGATAGTATTTTGTAGGGCCAAGAATCCCACGTGATAGATAAATGATAATTGGTGGAGAGGGGATTAGAGGAGATTTGTGAATGACCATTTTTTTGTCTTTATAGGATTATTATCATAGCCAGCAGCCTCCACTTGATAATATTGTCCATCTATAGACAAATAACCCAAAAGTAGATACGTTCGATGTATTAAGCTTTTGTTACGTGAAGTTCGCGTATTAGGATAAGAAGTTAGTAGAGATGGAGTGTTGTCTTGTCTTGTAAAGATTGTTAGTATCTGTCGTAGTACTAGTCGTATTCTTGTAGTTCTATTGTGGTTCGATTATTACACTATTTTACTGTTGTTGTTGTCTCTTTCTTGCAGACTTTACACTATTTTTCTTATTAACGACCGTTTTCTCCATTGTTTTCTTCTTCCTTTCCTTGGGTTTAATGCACTTGAGCTGAGGGTCTTTCGAAAACAGTATCTCTACATCCCTGAGATAGTGATAATGTTTGCGTACACTATATCCTCTCCAGACCCACTTAGTGGAATTTCACTGAATATGTTGTTGTTGTTGTTGAATTTCAAGAAAAGATCAGACTATAAAGATTTATTATACACAATATTTTTACAAGAGATTATTTCCACATATCAAACTCCTAATTAATCTTCTAATTACATAACAATAATATTATCAATTACGCAAAAATAAAAATGTGACATTTAAATAATAAAAAAAATAAGACCGACAACATGCTACGAAGCCGGAAAATTAATGTGTACTATTTCTATCATTTTTAACTTCACATGAAATAAAGACGTCCAAATTGAGTTGTCAATGGGACAACTCCGTTCACGTGGGAACGGTACCTCCGTCCTACTGAAGCAAGAGACATAGATTTGACAGAGGGGCGGAGCTATAGCCAAATAAATTTAATTGCATCCTCTTGATTGAAAACTATATGAATAGGATGAAATAACTTTTTTTGTTTTGTTGTTATAAATATATTTAACTGTGGAATTACTTTTGACACGAGAAGATTCTTCAACATGTTCATTTACTGTAATTTTATAGAATCGGGATATGGAGAAAAATAGAATATATGCAGATTTTAGTATTTTGTCTTGTGGAGGTTAGAGAGACTGTTTCTAAAAGACCCTCGACTCAAATTATGCATATCAATGCATATTTAAAACAAAAGTAATGAAGACATCGCAAACAATAGAGGATAAATTCCTAAGCATACAGAAGAAACAATATCTACAATAAAATAAAACGATAACCGAATAAGCACTATAAAAATAAGTAGTAGCATAAATCGAGGGATCAAAAATTACAAGAATAGTGTTAATACTACTAGTATGCAAAGGAGAAACCTATCTCACTGGACAACAGATGATACTGCACTACCTGCTAACCTAATCCACAACCTTAATAACTTTTTATCTAAATTTGTGTCTTTTAGTTAGTTGGAGGTGCATCATATTCTGTCTAATTAACTCTCAAATATGCTTTTTCGACCACATCTACTCCTCCTGAAGCTCACCACATCGATCTAAACCTAACTCACTGGACAACAAATGATACTGAACTACCTACTAACATAATCCACAACCTTAATAACTTTTTATCTAAATTCAGTCTTTTAGTTAGTTGGAGGTGCATCATATTCTATCTAATTAACTCTCAAAAATGCTTTTTCGACCACATCTACTCCTCTTGAACTCACCACATCGGTCTAAACCTATCTCACTTAGACAAAGATACTATACTAACCTACCATCCTAATCCACAACCTTAATGACTTGGTGCATCATATTCCATCTTAATTAACTCATGCTTTTTCGACCACAACTACTCCTCTTGAAGCTCACCACATGGGTCTAAACCTATCTCACTAGACAATATACTATACTAACCTAACTAGACAAGATACTATACTAACCTATCATCCTAATCCACAACCTCCCACATCGGTCTAAACCTATCTCACTAGACAAGTTACTATACTAATCTATCATCCTAATCTACAACCTTAATGACTAAACCAACCTATCTCACTAGACAAGATACTATACTAACCTGTCATCCTAATCCACAACCTTAATGACTAAACCAATCTCACTAGACAAGATACTTATACTAATCTATCATCCACAACCTTCAAGATACTATACTAACCTATCATCCTAATCCACAATCTTAATGACTAAACCAACCTATCTCACTAGACAAGATACTATACTAACATGTCATCCTAATCCACAACCTTAATTACTAAACCAATCTCACTAGACAAGATACTTATACTAACCTATCATCCACAACCTTAATGACTTGGTGCATCATATTCTCTCACTAGACAAGATACTTATACTAACCTATCATCCACAACCAACCTTAATGACTTTGCGCATCATATTCTATCTAAATAACTCTTAATGACTTTGCGCATCATATTCTATCTAATTGTTAATTAATGACTTTGCGCATCATATTCTATCTAATTAACTCTTACGCGTATAACCTATCATCCTACTAATCCACAACCTTAGTGACTTAGTTCATCATATTCCATCTAATATACTAGATAACATCCTAATCCACAACCTAATGACTTAGTTCATCATATTCTATCTAATTAAATCTCTATCTAATTAAATCTTATGCTTTTTCGACCACATCTACTCTTCTTGAAGTTCACCAACATCGATCTAAGTCATCCTAATCCACAACCTTAATAACTTGGTACATATTTTGATATGCTATGACAAATAAAATAAAAAGATTTAAGACTGTGAATTGGGGGTGGGTGTTGGGAGGCCCGCACAAGTGAGTTCTGCAAAGTAGGCAGCGTCAACACTTGGCCAGCCTATAACCCCTCCATAAATTCTTGCGCCAAATTAAACACCGAAGTGTAAATTAATAAGCGCTGCGGCCGGCTCTCACCGCCCGCTTTGTTTTCCTTACTCATTAGTTTAAGGCAATTTTGTATCTTCATACTTACTATTATTTATAATACTCAAATATCACTCATAATATTTCAATCTTCGATGTGGGATGAAGAATGAGTTGTAAATCTTAGTTAGTGAAAGCGAGTTAATCGGTTTTATTCTTATAGTTATTTCCTCGCTTTATTTTGGTTGTGTTTAACTATAAGTGATTTCTAGTAGTTATCTTTCGGAAATAACCATTCTACCCCCACAAAGATAGGAGGGGTAAGGTTTGTGTACATACCACTCTCCTTAGACCTCACTTGTGGGCAGGGAAGGATCACACTAGGTATGTTATTGTTGTCGTTTGCTTTTGAGTAGTAGCGAAAATTTATCTTTCAAAAAAAGTTTTTTTTATAATAACGCTTTTGGTACGTACCTTGGCCTAGTAAAAAAAGTAGTTTTCTTACCTATTTTCTAGTGTTTAATAAATAATTACGAGGTGTGGAGGTGGAGGCAGATGGTGCGGAGGGTTTGGATGTTAGTTATGGATTATTTTTTTCCTTACTTCCATCAACGAAGTCACTTTCCTCGTATCATGAACTTGCTTTTCTAGAAAACTAATCTTTTAAAACAAATTTGACTAACCAATCATGAAAAAATTGAAAAATATTTCCTCCGTATCGAACACACCCCTTCAATTGTACAATATTAAGGTTTGCAATGCAAATTGAAATGATATCAACAATATGCTTCTCTTTTATTTCCAGTGTCATGTACATAAAATTTGCACTGGCATCTGATTACAAACATGGGGAAGAATGCATATCAGCCAGGAAAAAGATACTAATAACATTTAATAACATATAATGAATAACTCTCTCTCTCTCTGTTCAAATAGAAAGGTAAGCTAATTACAGTCAATCAATCAATCAATCAATCAATCAATCAAACCAAAGTAAGAAAAAAATCGAACACATTATATAACATACATACTGATACATCTTGGAAGCAGTCTCCATCATCATGTCTTTTTTGACAGGAGTGGCACGAGTTGAGGATTGGTGTCCTTGGAAAGAAGAGATTCTTGGACACCAGATTCGAGTTCAGGTTGAAAAAAATCGTCTTTCCTTTGATTGAGTAGCCTCTGGAACAAGCTTGGTTTGTTTTCTGCCAAAGAGTCGTGTGCCTTTGGAAATTCAGTTAACCGCTGCACATGCTGAAGACAAACTTGCACTGCATCATGAACTCGGACAAAGTACCACTCCTTGCCAATCAGATCAATCACACCAGCTTTAGCTAGGGTCAGTAGCACTTCGCGGTTGGGATTGGAAATGGCTAGCTGCAATACAACACATGTTATCGTTAGGCTGGAAAGTAAGTTCTAGGATATAGAATTTGAGATGCATATTTGTACAGTCTTAGCAAAAGAGAGACATTCTCAACCTGAATGTCCCGCGATTTATATTCCTGATGGAGCTCTTTCAGAGCTTGAACAGCACTGGAGTCTATATACGTAACAGCTGGAATAGACAAATGAAGTGTGTTTAGTATGATGAAACAAATGGCAGATAATAGTATACTCAATCCCTAAAGCATTATACTTTTCTTCAGTTTCATATCAAATACCAGAAAATATTAGAAGAACTGTATGAGACAGAAGAAGCTTTAGCACTACTAAAACATTGCGAAGGAAATAGGATTGGTAAATTCATCATCATTTAGTCATTCAGATTGTGCCAACTCATGGAGACTTACGGGCCATCTCAAGGATCACAAAATGAATTCTTGAAACTTCTGGTCCCCGACCTTTAGATTCCTCTTTTTCAATTTCATAATCCCGTAACCTGTGCAAGAAATAAAAGAGATTCACAGTGACATGTTTGCTGAAAGCAATAGAACCTTAACAGTTTCGTCCATGCTTCAGAAATACAGAATTCAAGGGAAAAACTTGCTGTCCTAGGGGAAAAATAAAGAAAAAGAAAAGACACTGTTCTCACCTGTCCTTTATGTAACTTGTGTTGGCAAAGTATATAGGTGCATCAATTCGAACAATCACAATACCATTATATGTATATGCTTCGGGGTATTGTTGAGTATTTCTGTAAATAGTAGTTCCAGGAAGACGCCCCAAGACAGCTGAAAGCAAGTCATGTCATAAAAAATTTCATTAATTATAAGGCATTGACCTAAAGGAAAAAAATAACAGAACTTAGCACTGCGGTTTAAACATCAAGTACTTAATTATCTTGAAACTTTGCAGTAAATAACTAGGGGAAAAGAAATGCTTGTAAGGACTGAAGTGTCACCAAGAAAATGAAAAATTTGAAAGAGGGGTGAGAGAAGCATCCAGATAAAACATTATATTGACCTGAATATTTAGAGGACACGGAGAGGCACCAAAGAATAGCAATGGCAACATGAAAAGGTCAATGATTCAATTACAGGATAGTGTTATGAAAAGCTTAAGAATCGTGCTGGCAATGAACATATATTAACTAAGTCAGTGATTCAATTACAAGGTAGGGACGATTGCAGGAACTTACCAATATGCGGATTTGCTGATTCATGGATAACAAAAGCAAGTGACACGCCAACCTGTGAACAAATGAGACCAAAAAAGTTGGCAAACTGAGTTTATTCTTAAGATCATAAATATATTTTTCCAATATAGAAGTTATCAGCCAGTATATTGGAACTATTAACATCTTCATTACATATCATCAGATTCTTTTTCTGGTTATAGAATTGGAGCAACAGGTCTTTGTTTTGACTCCCATTATGTGAAATTTCAAAATAAAGAAGGCATTGAACTTCAAGCAAATACTGCATAACGTTCAATTATCAATGAATTTAACTTCAAGCATTTCCTGCTAAGTGATTGTACTTTGAACACCATAAAATCAAGTAACTAGCAAGCAGGCCAAGCTCGTAGCAACAAACAGTTGGTTGAACAAGAAAAGATAGTTCTCAGTTTATAGTGTATGAAAAAACTTTAATTGAATATCCAGAATGAAATTTTCAATATATTTAAGTCTGATTATAGATAGATACTAACCCCAACAAGGACACCAATCTCTATGCCTAGAAGCAAGGTTGTCATGCAAGTAATAGTCCATAACAGAAAATCTTTCTTGTCAACACGCCACAAAAATTTAGCCTCGTCATAATCCACCTGAAATGAGGAAAAATAGAAATAAGAATATAATTTTACAATCTGAACATGATATTTGCTGCAGTTAAAGTTCATTTATCTGTGCTTATAGTGAAATGCAGAATGTGGTCTTACTTGATCCTAAAACAGTCAGCACCTAAACAAGAATTTCATCCATGATGCTTCAAGGTTGTGAATATCTTACAGGAATGTGGTGTGCTTAGTGAAAGTAATTAGAAATAAACAAAGAAGTGGATAGGAATCATATAAAACAAATAGGAAACTGATAACTAAGAGCTGTTCAGGAAATTATAAATGCAAATCCTCAAATGAAAATTGAAATGATCCTTGACAACGAAAGAGTATTACTTTCTCTTCAGCTTCCGTGTATTACTGTATGACTCGATATTATCTGATCATACAGCAATAATTCCCAGGGAAAATATCAATAGAGTGTCAGGACAATCAAACAATAACTGGAAAATTCTCCTATAACACTTACTAATTAGCCTTAAGTGAAAAAAAGGGCAAGGATGCAGGATGTTTTTCCCTTGCTGGTCAGTATTTGACACCAATCTTTCAAAACATATAATGTAAAAATCCAAGCAAGCCAACTAGATACATCAGAGAACTATGATATGATAAACCCAAATGAAGCATGATTGAGTAGTTGCTGATGTATTAAGTTAACTGCTGATGTTGTTAACTTCAACTAAAAGCTATATCTGGCATATAGAGAAGTCCATTCAAAAGAATGGCAACTTCGAAAATATAAAATGGAACACATCGTTTTGGGGTAGAAGATGGCCATACCAGTCCAATTACAGCAGATATCACAATCGCAGCCAAAGCACACTGCCACAGCAATACAAATAAATAAAAATAGTGAGAAGTGGAAAGTTAAAAATATCATAACTAAGACAGGAAACTGTCAAATGTTGAACACAAAACTGCAAGAATGCAATAATGGAAAGATCTACAGTGTCCAACATCTTTTTGTTTAATCTTAGCTTAGAAATATTAAAAATGTATTTATTTTCATATTTTATTGCCTTCGACCTTCCTAGATCATTGATACAGAAATGCACTTAAATATGAGTGGTATAAACAGATAAAGATGATTGCATCTCTCTTTTTTCTGGACATGCTGAACTCCACCCTCACCCACCTAACCCACAAAAAAAAAGTAAAAGAACAGGAGCTCAATAATGGCCGTTTCCCCATTTTGCTCCATATGGACTCAAACCCCCAATAGGTTATCCTCCCTTATCATAATGATAATTATATCCCATACCATACGTTACAAATTGGAGCCAAGAGACTGAAAACATTTCTCCAAATGATGTGACAGTTGAAAGCAATCTAGTTACCGACAGTCAGTGAAAACTTTGCACCTTCAAACAAATTCCTTTACCTGAGGTATGTATTCAAATACAGGAGTCAAGAATAATAGTGCACAACCCATTATAATTCCCATCACAAGCCCTGATAAGCCCGTTTTCGCTCCACTTTCATGATTTACAGCTGATCTAGAAAAAGAGCCTAACGTGGCATTAGGAAAGAGGAGCTTTGTCAGAAACCAGCTGAGAGAAATTTTGAAAAGATACAAATATGAAATTGATCAAGCCACATATAATATTCCAAACTCACCTGTTGTAGGGTAAATTGAAAAGAATGAGCCACAAATATTGGCCACCCCAAGACCAAATAACTGTTACAGTAACAGAACCATAACAAGTTTAGTACAAAGTGTTCTGATTTCGCATGAGACTTCTTGTGGTTGTTATACAGTAACAATAGAAGGAGGAGAACGAAATAAGTAACCAGATAATGTTTCTTACAATTTGAGTGAAATTGGTCAAGAACTAGAGTTTGATCAGAAGCTCTTAAAAAAACATTCAGCTAACAATGGAATTAAGGGAGAAAAGGAAAAGGTAAGATGTGCTAAATATCATTTAAAATGTAAACTATCCAAATTACAAATATTTGGTGAAAACATATCACTTAACTCATACACATTAAACAATAGATCTTGCTCAGTCTCACAACAGACTAGATAAATCATACTTGTCCATAGAAAATAAGCGAATAGCAGTTCTTGAGAAGATAATCGGAAGTCACACACCTCTTGATTTGAATCCAACTCATATCCATTCTTTGCTGCCAGTGCCTTAGCAATCCCCACTGATTCCTATAATGTTGGTAACTAGTATCACCTATCACAAACAGATTATCTAGAAAAGGACGGACAGTGAATGCTTAAATTCTTACTTACCAGGATAGCCACACCAGTAATAAGTACTGTAGTAGGGATCAAAGACTTTACATGACCGAATTGCTTTGGTACAGAAAATTTTGGCAGCCCCTGAGGTATATCTCCCACCTAAACCATTGGATAAACATCTTTATTATAGTGATAACAGTTCTGTCAATTCACATCATGCAGAGTAGGTCTTGCTGACCCTGTATGTCAGATGTTAAAATTAATTTATGCAACTATCCTTCTCAGTCCCATGTGAGAAAAAAAGTGGCAAATGTAACTGAAGTCGTTATTTCTGTGTTCTCAGACTTGGTCACATCTAATGTTTTTTTAGGCTAATCTTAAACTCAAATTCCTGTAGTTCAGGTTGAGCTTAATTCATATCGTTCTCACCAACGAAATTGAAGGTGGATGATAGATTTTCACAAAAGCTGTACCCAGAACAACAGCTGTGAGGGGACCAGTTGCACGCAGAAACCGCAAGTACTTCCTTGTTTTTCCCTGAGAAGAAACATTTAATACAAATGAAACCACCAACAAAAAAGTTTATAATACACATAAATGTTGCAAGCTTCTACCAGGTGCTTCATGGTCAGAAGAATAGCTAGCATCAGTGACCCCATAATAAAAGGAGGCCATGAGAACTACAAAAGAAAATAGAATTAGTCGTTGAAACAACAAAAAATATCTTGTAGCGATTAAATAAAGAATTAACTGAATGACTTAAAACAATGCATAATAGTTCTCTTGCCTTTTTTCAAATCTACTCTGGAAAAGGAACTAAGGAAGTTTTGTTGACTTACAACTGCCTGTTTTGAAGCAGTTTCCAAGTCTCCAACAAAATGATTCAAAATCCTCTTCGACGACACTCAGCACTTACCACTTCCTAACTTATATTACCTTCATGTACTAGTTCTTTCAACGAATGTCCTTTGTCTATACATGATTGAGAGATATAGCTCTCCAAACCAATATTGTAGAATATTACCCATTTATACAATCTGATAACCTATGACTAAAAACAAAAATCCACCCCAACATTAAGGTTTTGCAGGACATGAATCATCATAAAAGCTAAGTAGACAGTTATATCTGACATTGCAGAGAAAATTTTAGTTTCATGCAAGTTCAGGTCGTCAGTGAATAGTGTGCCGACCACCCAAAAGAAAGAAATCAAGTTTCTAGTCTGCATACTTCAACCTAAATTACTCACATTTAAGTATCTCTTAGCATGCATAAAGATGGAGTAACCTGCAAAAATTTAATTCTGAGAAGTACCTTATCTGCTCCAGAAATTATACTTTCGACTAGAGGTATAATTTTGCTGCTCCGTTCTATTTCATAGCCCAAGAAATACTTTGCTTGGGACAAGGCAATGACAAAAGCGGAGGCGGTTGTAAAACCAGATATCACAGAGTGGCTGATGAAACGTATGATCCATCCAAGCCTACAGAGGAATGAAACTGGGAATGAGACTTTGAACAAATTAAGTCAGAAACAAAACCAATTTGCAGAATTTTCAACCAGCTCGTAAGAGAACCATGGATACAGAACTCATTAGAGCCCAACGTACATCAAAAGGCACATTATTAGAAATCAATATCAACTCTTTAAATGCTAAGCAACAAGTTTCCAAGTCTTACAGGGACGGCGATATTTGCATCATACTCCTCTTAGGAAGTAAGGTCTAGCCCAGTGTTTAAGCATGGTCTATGTTACAATCCCCTTTGCTATGAATGGTTTCAATCAGTAGAGCCGGGGAATGGTGAACAAATTCTCCTAGAAGCTATAACTTTTGTGTGTGTATAAGAGATGATAGACATGGATTCTCACTTTGACCACAAGAGAGTATGATAATCCAGATATTTCAAAGTTATGATAAGAAAGAATCAAAGCTTAAAGAAGAAATACCGTAAAAGCGCCATTATGCATTCCAAGATGCCAACCATAAGTGCTAATAGTATAGCGAGCTCTGTGTATAACTTGTCTGATGGTTCAACTATGCTGCTCAAGACATTTGAGACTAGAAGGGACGTCAATGCAACTGGACCAATTGCAAGCTGACGAGATGACCCAAATATGGTGTAGACAAATATAGGGATGAAACCAGAATCTGTTTAGCAAAGGTCAGATTAAGAAAAGCTACAATTGTGAAGATTACTAAGTAAGCAGAAGATAGGTTTCGTAGTTATAAAGAATCAAATGAACATAGCTAGGGTTCATAAACAACTAGACATTCGAAAAACTCTGGAATGGTCATGGCGATTTTAATCCACATAGATTTTTTCTTCAGCTATGGATGCTAAATTAAGGAGGAAAGAAAACAGTGCTTCAAAGAGGAGAAAAAAATGCCTTCTTATTTCAAAACAAGGAAAATAACCTCAGCACCTAATGCAGAGCTCAATATATGAATCAAGATTTATTTCCATTTCAGCATAGTATTCAAAGGTGCCTTCATCAACATATCGAGAAGAGTATCTGCTTCACTTTGTTGAAATGAAGAAAGAAACCTAAATAAGTAAATTATGCTCCAATGCTGTACTTACAAAGTCCATATATGGGTTGAAGCCCTGCCAGCTTTGCATATGACATCGACTGTAAACATAACATAATCAGTTAAAATGAAAATGTATGTAATTCATTCATTCTCATTGAAAGACCAAAGGTGCCTCAAAAAAAAAAAAGCACACTTGACAAGCAGTCTAGCATAAGATGATAGCTCATATAATGCTAAAGACTAACAGGGCGGACTAAGGACATTTTATCCAATCATCATTTTGATATTAGCAATTAGTCTAAAAGATTCTAGTATCCACATGATCATTCTCAATCAAAAACAAATAAAGAGGACAAGTGAACCCAGCAGGGCCTTCAGTCTATAGTTCTATCACATCATCAATTATACTGTTTACAAATCATAAAAGTTAAAAGAGGAACCAGAGCTCCATTATCTTAAATTGTAACTTTGGTCTATAAAATTGTTGAGAAAAAGAAAACAATTAAGAGAAGTGGAAACAGAAAGGTATGAACTGACTAACGATTAAACTACACAAATGAAATGCACAGATATCCAACCTATCATCAACAGTAAGCTTATAACTAGAGGCAGATCTAGAATTTATACGCAATGGTGCATTGCTTATTATGTATATTGAGGAAAAGAGATCCTTCAATACTCTTAACACGCGTACATGCACACTCTGAAACCGACACAGTACATGCACCCACAGTTTATAAACTGGATTCAATGTGTATAGCAAGAAAACCAAAAAAAAAATAAAAAATACTACTCCCTCTATAATCACTAAGTAAAACCATTTTCTTTGACTACAACTTTTTAAATAAATTGAATTATTAATTATTGCAACTTATAATACTCTTTACCAAGTTTGCAAATCTGTAAACTTTATTTCAAAAAGCTGGAAGAACTTTGACCTTGTCCCATAGAATGGGATTGAGAGAGTGATTAACTCAGCACTATCAACCTATGAATTCTATTGCTACCTCTGTCTCATTTTATTTGGCGCAGTTGAAATTTCGAGATTCAAAAGTTCTAAACTTTGACCGTGAATTCGAACAAATATGCTTCATACAGTAACAGAGATGACTAAATCAATTCATAATTTAACAAACAATGAAAAAAAATTGTACCTGAGGAACAAGCATGATACCGACTGTGATACCAGCCATGAGATCAGATTGCAAGTACTCACGCACTTTATACGTTCGCATCCAACGATAACAAGGAAAAAATAGCTCAATCCATTCCTTCCACGTCATCCCCTTCATCCTCGCCTTCCATTTCGATACAACAGATGCCGAAGCAGACGCCGTCGCCGATGACGATGCCGTAGCAGACGGATGCTCCAGCGGGATGATTTTCACGGCGCGGCTACCGCCGGTCGACATGGAAGTTGGAGAAGGAGAAGAAGATGAAGCGAAATCTACAGAATTAGTTCTTATAGCCGTAAGGTTTTGGGAGCTCGGAGAAGCGTAGGTTCTGTCCATGGCGGAGCACGGCGGCGAACGGCGGCGTATGGTGGCGCCCACCGGGAAGTGTCAGAGAATAAGAAAAATGGTGATTGGCGGAAAAACTATAAACTGCATTTGTCATATGATGACTGATGAGACTTTTAAAAACAATTTTACAAATCTAATTTAGGAATCTTGTTAATATTTTATTCTTTTTTTATTTATTTATTTCATGTTCGGTGTTCTGTATCCGTATTAAAGTTACACTAAAAATTCTCAAATTTGAAAAAAGTACTTTTTACCAAAAACAACTTCATATTCGAGACTCAAATTCAAGAGTTCTAAATCAGAACTTTTGACTAAAGATTGAGGATAGTAATACCTTCATCACAATTCTGTGTGGTATTGAAATTTTGGGATGAAGCATATTTTTTTATCAGAGATGACCCAATTTTATGGCTCGAATTCAAGACGTATAATTATGAATAAAGTTATAATTATGAGATAAAATTTATACGCAAACAACAACAACAATAATATACTAGTGAAAATCTACAAGTGGAGTCTAAGAAAGGTAGAGTGCATGCAAACCTTATTATTATCTTGTGAAGTGACGATTTTGTAAAGACCTTCGACTCAGAATATACACAAAATATTTATATCAAATTATATTAATTTATGATGATTAAGTTATAAATTGATTTGTTATAAGAGTGTATTTAAAGACATTCATCATGTGTTTATAAGTTTGGTATGGAAATTAATTTGTATTTTTGTGCTTTGAATTTCATAGGAGAAATAATTTTGTAGGTTATTTATACATTTTTTATAATTCTATATTTTTTTATATAAAAGTTTTAATTTTTTATTAAAATAAAGTAAAAAAAAATTTTATTTTTATTTGAATGATTAATAGATTTTACGGATCTTACATAAGAGGTGAAGTGACAAATTCAAAAGACAGGCCATGAGTATCCACAAACGTCATTATCAATGTACTTTTTAAAATTTAAATTATTGAAAAGGAAATATAATGAATATAGATTAGATTGTGAATAAGTGTGGTAAATATTTTAACGCCCTCGTAAAATTTTACTCAATATATTATTATTAAATTTAAACTACATCTTGAGTTTATTTAATCAAAAGTGATTAAGTATGATTAAATGATAGAAAAAAGTGAAAATATTCAAGCTTGTGATATATTTATGATGTAAATATTAAATATGGATAAATTAGTTTGTCCGAATAGTATCACTAAAATTTATAATAGAGTTGATATGTATTCCTTCGATTTATCGTTAACAAGTTTTTTTTGGGAAGAAAAAGAAGTTGAAATTTTTAACTTTATGAATTTTAGATTTTAGAATGTAACTTGAAATACGAATAACTAACTTCTAAATCCAATATATGTACATGTTTAATAAAATATTATTTGAGCAAAAGTTATTTGGACTAGCCAAAATTGTATCACTCTATATTTGCCAGACACGAAATAAAGATTTGAAGTTTATAGGTTTACGCGATAATCTCAAACTAATTTACAATATTATTAATTGAATTCACAAATAACTATTTATAACCATTAAGTGAAAGGAATTATTGAATTCCTATTAAATGCATAGGTAAAACTTTGGATCCGCCCCTAATTAACATTGAATATGAAATTATTTTTGATAAAAAACATTTTGCTATAAAGTAAAATTTTTTGATATAAATTTGAATTAATCAAACTTTAAAGTAAGTGGATATTGAACATCCGGTAAAAAAAAAAGCAATCTTATCTGAATAATTATTACTACATACTAATAGATCAAGAGTGTATAAAGACACATAGTTGGGCAGGTTCATTCCCACTTGTATTTATACAAAAAAAGCAACAAAATTCATTTTCCTTATGGGGAGGGGGTGGGGGGGGGGTGGAGACGTGCAAGAAATCACTTGCACGTTTAGCTTAATTATTACTTAATTAGATAGCTACAACAATATTAATAATATAATATATTCAGTATAATTTCAGGTGTAAAATCTGGAGAAGATAATGTATATATTGATATTATTCCTACTTTAAATAATAGCTAGGTTGTTTTAGATAGATCATGATAATCGAGACATCTTAACATAAGGGATGTTAATTTAATTGACACTCATTCATTGAAAAATTACATTATTTAGTTAGATTAAAATTTTAGTTTTATGTACTAATATTGTGTGTTAACTCCCTTTATTTTTTACATTTTGAAACTCGTAATAAATTTTTTGGCTCCGTCACTATCTTTGATTCAAGGGCAAAACAATTCAAAGCAATTTGAAAAAAAGAAAAGAAATAACATGATAAAGCATTACGAAAAAGGAGCAATAATTACAACAATACAATATAGCGTAATTGAAGTAAAAGAAACAAGGGAAAAGGGTCTGATATACCCCTCAACTTTGTCATTTAGAGCTGATATACCTCTCATTTTGAAAGTGGCTCATATATACCCCTACTTATATACAAATGGCTCACATATACCCTTTTCCTCTAACGGAAATGAAAAAAAAA